>PVKA01013265.1:11078-55561 GCA_004027165.1 Ctenomys sociabilis | reverse complement strand
AGAAAGGAAGGAAGGAAGGAAGGAAGGAAGGAAGGAAGGAAGGAAGGAAGAAAGGAAGGAAGGAAGGAAGGAAGGAAGGAAGGAAGGAAGGAAGGAAGGAAGGAAGGGAGGCAGGGAGGCAGGGAGGGAGGGAGGGAGGAAGGGAAGGAGGGAGGGAAGAAGGAAGGAATTCTGATATTTTAGTTGTGGAGGATTAAACAGTGTTTGTATCCTGTCTCCATACAGAGTACCTTGTACATACAGCTATGTCCAATGTCCTTCCAAAAAAAAAAGCATATTATATATTAGCATATTATATATTAATATTACATATTCACAAACATCTCCATACTTTACCTGAGGAGAGTCATTTTCTTAGGAAATGATGAGATACTATGTCCTGAGGGCAGAACTTCATGAATTTATATAAAGGAAAACTATCAATTTGACAAGCTGTGACAGTTTCAGCTCATAAGGTAGACAGTACTTGCAAAAGCTAATGGAAGTAATACAACAGAAGTACCTAAAACAGGAACTAACACACTATGGGTGATTGTTAGGTAGTAGCTTAATTACTACTCAGAATTGTTCATATTTAGAATAATTACTATCTTACACTATTTACAAATATTATTTAACTGTTTCTGAGTGTTGCTCTCAGGCTCGGGAGTCTGCAAGCTGCTGCCTGAAGAGGCTCCCTGACACCCAGTCTTTGTGACTCCAGCAAGGACAATTTGTTCGCTCTGGGAGAAGAGAGAAAAGTATTTTCGTTTAACTGAAGGACTGAGAAAGAACAAGACCAATTAAAATCTGAAATGACATGCAGCACAGAATGCAACATTCCAAAGCGACTTGCTGTTAGTACTGAGGGAAGGAGTTCCAAGACCCTGAGGTTGTGAAGTCCCTAGGGATAATGTGTTGTCCCTGCAAACACTCTATTTTTGGAGCACGAGGAATTCAGGCAGTTGACCCCCCTCCAAACTGTGACTTCTGATGCCATCTACTGAGGCTCCTGTTTTCTTAGCACTGCACTTCTCTACATTTCTCGTTTCCTGCTCTCTCCTTAACAAACAACCAGTCTTTATCCAGATGTTTTCCTAATAATCCCTATAAGGAAAGGATTGGTGCTAAATAAATTAACTAATTAATCAGGAAGTGGCAGAGTTCCCAGAATTCTCAGGGAAAGATGAAGCTTGGAGCTTGTACACTTTCCTCTGATGGAGCCCAGATCCCAGGATTCTCCATTCTGTCTGCATCAGACTTAAAGGTGGAATTTTATGAAATAAAATGATTTTCTAAGCTTTTTCTATTTGAGGACTTTTCAAAAATAGGGAAATGGATATAGTTAAGATGTCCTGATTAGGCTTTTCTCAGGTGAGCAGTTTGTAATTCAGAGGAATCCCAAGCTTGTACCTGGGGCCACTTTCCATGTACTTAAAAAGTCACTGGATGAAGACCACTTGTTTGAGGATACAGTTCTCGCCCCAAATCAGGGGGATCTTAAATTTTCATGCTCCTGGAGGGCTTATCAACATGGAAAGTCCTGGCCCTATGGTCAGAGTATCCAATTCAGCGAGTCTGGGGAAGGGCTACAGAATAGTTTATTTCCAGTTCATCCCCAGGTGATGCTGATCCTGTTGGTAGCACACTGTGACAGTCACTGACTTATGGTCCTTTTATCTTGGTCCCTCTTTCTTCTGGTCCAATAAGGGGGATCCTTTCTACAGAAGGAATCCAGAGTCGCACATATGGAAATAAAGAGAGAGAGAAAGGTGTACCCGGAGAGAGCCCCAGACAAGATCTCTCAGCTCAGAATCTGTAGACCCTGAAGCCAGCTCTGACCCTCATTTTCTCAGTTATATATAAAAAGTTATAACTTTGGTCTTTGCTAAACAGTTGTGAGTTGGATGACTGCCAGGTGCGGCAAATAAGACAGCCAGTGAAATTCATGGTTCTAAAAGAGCCCATTCCAGTGCATTTCTCATTACTCCTTGTAGATTATTGGAGAAGTTATTTCTTCAGATGGCTTTATCAGCTTAGTCAACAAGAAACACCCATTACCAACTTGACAAACACCATTTGTCTTTGCATGGAGATCTGATGGTGGTTCAAACAGATGGAAATTCCCCAGGTAGATTTAGGGACAAAACACAAAGCTGAGCATATGTTTGGCCAGCCCAGAATCATTCATGCATTTATTCAACAAATATTTGTTAAACACCAACCATGTGTTACTATGCCAAATGCAGAAAGAAAACAGTGAAAAGATCCGTCCTGTCTACCTATTGGGATAGCAGCAGTCAGCACTTACACTAGAGTTAGATCAGTGCTCAGCAGTCACCAAAATGGTACTATTGGGCTAGCCAAGCCATTCAGCAGATTAAAGTGCCTGCAAGCAGGTGCAGGGACGGGGTTCAAGCCCCAGGTCTGCCATGCCAGCCCCGCCCCCAAGGTGCACTGTGACAGCGATTGAGACGGCATGGTGGCGCGCGTCTGTAATCCCAGCTCTTGGGAAGCTGTAAACACGCAGATCACTATGAGTCTAATCTAGTAGTGAGACACTGGGCACCCTGTAGATCCTTCCCGAAGACACACACAGAAAAAAAAAAAACTGGTACTATTGCCCCTGGAATGCAAACAGAGAGCCCCAGAGTACCTGACTATGGTATCACACTTCCGTCTTTCCCATATTGTGAGACAGTGCTATTTTTACCAAAGTCAGAGGAGCCATTGCTGAGAGAGTTTGGAGTGATAACACCAATGAGGTATAGGTGAGGACAGGTAGATTTTAGTGGTGTAGGGGAAAAGCTCTGAATAGACTTTGATTTAAAGCTGTAGCTCCATGCCAATTTGTATATTTAGTTACATTAAGCAAATACCTCTGTCTGCCTTCGTTTCTCTTATTTAAAAATTTAACTGCTTATTTTAATCTGTGTGGTCTCAAGGCAAAGCAAGGAAATTGACTCTGCAAGCTGTTAGATAAACATATATTTTATTGTGGAAGGAAGGAAAACACTGAAGCTTAGACATATTTGGCTAAACTCTGTACCTTCTACTGGATTATTTAAAGCCTTATGATAAATGCTCTAATCATAGGATCCACTCCACAGTTTCATGAAGAATCAGGTGAGCCAATGAGCCTAAAGTCCCAGGATAATTCCTTATCCCTCAGAACAACTCGGTAGAGAGAAGTTATAGTAATTTGTGGAAGGAAAAATAATGAACTTACTCCTTCTCTGCAAGTCCAGCCACTGCTTTCCTGATGACCTGAGCCTTCCTGCTCCATCACTGATGTTTTTTTTTGTATTGTGAGAAAGTGCTGTTATTCGCAGAGTCAGATTCACTGCTAAATCTTAAGTCAACAGCTCTTCAGCAGAAAGCCTTCCATAGATCTAAGTGGAAAATAGGACTCTGTGGAGATGGAAAGAAGATTTATGGAAGAGTGGAGAGGAATAAGATATATGAGTGAGGTAAAAATAATGAATATGAGGTTTGTGTATGTAACGATGCCCCAAATAATGTGTGATTATCACACTCTGCAAATACACACTAATAAAAAAAAAAAAAAAAGAACTTCATCAACCTCAACAATTTCTGTTCCCAGCTTGGCCAATCCCATATGTCCCTAGTGAATGATCTGATCTTGTTGCATGAACTGTGCCACAGTGGAAAAGACCTTAACACATTCATCAAAAGTCCAAATTGTGCCTATCAGCATCCCTCATGTAGTGGGAAGACTTTAGATTAAGAAGCAAGGGATCTGTTGAGATTGGGCCTTTCTGGATAACTATCCAAGCTAACCAAGATGTAAGTAATTATACCTGTATATGGATAGAATTCCAAACCTTTGGAAATCCTTCTCCACTCTAGTATCATAGAAAGAGAAACTTATGATTCATGAGCCACGGAAAGTTGTTGTGATTACAATGAAACATGTGCACTCACCTTTACAGCAGTGAAATTTGTCATAGCTAAATCTTGGAAACAGCCTAAATGCCCATCAACTGAGGAATGGATAAAAAGATGTGGTATTTCTATATAATAGAGTATTACTGAGCTGTAAAGAAAGATACACTGGAGGCTTTTATAGGTAAATGATGCAACTAGAGGCTATATTCAGAAGTGAAACAAATCAGACCCATGTGGCTAAACATCATATTGTCTCCCTAGTGTAAGAACTTGAAAGAGTGAATAAAAGCTGAAAGGTATGATAGATAAAAGGGAAAGAAACTGCTCCAAATGAAAGAACAACTGGATGAACAAAAGGAGAAAAGAAAGAATGGCTATGGTCGACAACTTCTTCAGATAACTCACTATTGTTGTGGAATGTTGGACTGTGTTGGATTGTGTTGACGAGTTCAGGCACCTAAATTAGTTGAATGACAATTGCGTGCCCGTCTTAGGTGTAGACAAAGGAAGGGGCATAGAGAGGAAGAATCATGATGTGTGTGATGGACAGTACAGTTGGGATAGATAACGCTGTGCTTCTACATAATTCTATGAGAGGCAAGATTTGCACTAATGGTGGTTGGACAGGATATTATGTCAGCTTCTAGTACTATGGACAACCACTAGGAAGATAACAAGGTAGAAAGTATTAATTATTGAATCTTTGATGTAATTCAGCTATAAAAAATAAGATATGCAAAAAGCTACACTCTCTTAATTTACCGATAGGAGACATATGGTATAATAATCTCTATAAGTATAATATCATGTATGCACCTTCTACGATACCAAAACATGAAAACAGTTTGCAGTGTATTAATTTATCAAATCCATCTTGTCAAGGTATCTTAAAACTGTCTCATTGATATTTGTACTTCAATAAAACAAAAATAAAAAAAAAAAAAGATAAGCATGTTAAAAAAAAAAGAAAGAAGGAAGAAAGGGGGAAAATCATACATGTATATATACAGGATAATTAGATGATTGTAGGACTAACTTCTATTTTTATTTATTGAAAGGAGTAGTTAATGCTTAACATTTTTATTTTGACCAATTTTACATGTCTGTACCTGGTAATCTGAGCACTACTTTAGAGACAACAATATGAAAATATAACAACCATTGTTGAATTCCTGTCATCTTGCTTTCTAAACTTCTGTATTGTATCAGTTTTATGCATTATTATTTATTCTCTTTAATATAAAAAAATAAAACCTGTGCTGAAAATAAAAAAGAATGTTGTTGTTTGTTGTGTTCAGAGGAGTTACACTTCTTTATTTATATATTTATTCATTTATGTACTATTATTAATACGTGTTTGCAGTATGTTTTGGCTACACTCATCACAGGGAATTGGTGCATGTGCATAATACATCGTAAGTCTTTTCATGTCTTCTTTTCCTCCTGCCCCCTGCTTCCACATCTTTGTCCCCTTCCCATTTGCAGAAGATTTCTCTCCCTATTTCCAATTATTTGTCATTTATTTTGCTCTTTCATTATTTATACCTTGGAGTTATATTTTTTAAAAGAGAAGTTTTTTTAAAGTAAGGCAAAAATTCATCGAACTTTAATGTGTCAAAATTGTTAAGTAGGCTTATATAGTCTATTGTTTAATGATTTTAAATATCTGCCATCAAAAAATACTTTTAATTAAATTTTTAAATTAAAGTAAGTTTTGTGAGATTGTGGCAAGTTATTAGAGGTTTGAAATATAGACTTGGCTGTTAGTTGACATTTTGGATTTTAAATTATTCTATTTTTCTTACTCATTTTAATGAGAAAAAAGATAAAGTGGCAATGAAACAGTTTCAAAACAGGTTGGGATGGTTACAATACTTAATACATTACATCATAGTGGTTGTTTGGAAGACAAGATACAGACATGATATCTTGTCTAAACAGTATTGATACAAACCTTTCTTCTCATGGAACTGTGAGAAAGTTGGCTGTGTATCTATCCTAACTATATTACATCAGATTTTTGAAAATAGCAGTTAATGGGTAGAATTCTCACCCTGAAACGCTATTTGCTGATGTCTGTGAACTAAGCAACTGCACTGAGTACCGCAATATGCAATACTAAACCCATGCTTAAAATACCTGTCATTTTGGTCTTCTAAATGCATACTGCTTCTAATGTCATATCAATTATTGCTATATTCTCTTTAAAGTAAATATCTGTTAAAAAATAATAAAAGTAAACAAGGGACAAGAAAAAAAAAGAAATAAGACTTGGTAGAGACACAGAGCTATAAGATAAAGAATATAATGAAACTATCACATAGTTTAGTTCAGGAAACTAGAATTCAAGTTTTACATTTTAACAGATGAAACTTATAAAAATTATTTATAATCAATGATAAGGAAATGACTGAACAGATGTTGAAGGTCTCAGGATGCAAAAAGGAAACACTAAAGTAGAAAATAATAGTAATAATAAAAACAACAACAGCATACAGAAGGTTTCCCCTAATGGGAAAGGTAGAACAAAGGGAAACTTTGAGGTTAGGGTTGCAGCAGCAGCCCCAGGGACCTGGAACTAGACCCCGACCTGTCCCCTGCGGGGCGGACACTTCCTGGCTGCCACTTAAACCTACACACACAGTACAGTTGGGGAAAAGGAGAAAGATGCTAAAGAAGGACCCCACATCACCTGCCATTTCCAGAAAAAGGGAACAATCATAAGAAAATAGGGCAAGGTAAAGGGGCTGGGTAATCAGGCATTACTCATCAATCACAGAGACCCAACTTTCATGACTCAGTATGCACGGAGACCTGTATGTATGATGGCCCAGATCTAACACCAGAAGAAAGATGTACAAGATAGCAGCCTTTGGCCTGGAGGTTCTGTTCTATAGCTCTTGCAGTGGCCAGATCTGTGTGCAGATATATTTCCTTTTCTCTTTTCTTCAGAGCACTTTTTCTTGAGCACTTTTTTAAATTTCTTTGTCCTTTTGTTCTTTTCTTCTTCTTTAACCTTAAATAAAAGTTAAACCCTTATGGTCATTGGTTGTCCCACTCAATTCTTTGAATGGGAAAAGAGCCCAGAAAGGACCCATGGACACCACAACATCAGGTAACAATTATTCCTGGGCATTGCAGCTGCCAAGAACAGGAACTTGCCCACTCCCTAGCCTCCCAGCCGATCTCTCCAGCCTCTTCCTCAGAAGCTGCCCTGGGGAACTTAAACCACGCTTCCTGTTGATCCCGCACTGGAATTACAGAGCTGAATATACAGAGGTAGATTTGGAATAGATGATTACAGCAGTAAACCAGTACAGTATCTTCTTAGCAAATCTTTCAGTAGGCTTCAGGTCAAAATTCACAGCAGGTACTTCAACTGGCAGCAGGCAGTTTGTTAACAGTATTGAGCAGCATTGCTATTGCAAGAAAATACTTCTACTTAAACCATATCATTCTTTGCAACTATCCATGCACAGAAATAATTGTCTTATTAATTTATGCAGGGTTTTTTGTTTTATTCTGATTTTAATGTATTAGGCACAGAATCTCACTATGCAGCACATACTTGTAATGATCCTCTTGTTTTCAGCCTCGCCAGTGCTAGGATTACAGGTGTGCACCATCATGCTAGGACTCAGTGGCTGACTCAGTGTGCCCTGGGGTAGGGCTGGCAGGGTTTGTGGTTCTGGAGATTGAACCCTAGTCCCTGCACTTGCCTAAGCAGGCACTTAGTCTGCTGAGCTATCTCGCCTGTCCTTTTGCAGCTATTTATTCACCAAAGAAGTATTTAGTAAGTTCCTCCTATTTCCAGGCATCTTTCTAGGTTCTGGACTAATTATGATCCCAAACCAAGAAACAATGGAACTTCTTCTAATTATGTAGACAGACAACCACCGTATAGTGAATAGTTATCATATGAAGTATAAGAACACAGAAAGTGTGTGGGAACACAGGAGAATGCCCTGCACTTTCTTCTCCTAATGTGACATCTGAAAAATTTTTAATTAAAAAAGATTACTTTGCATTCACTTTCTATCATTTATGACTCATTACTTCAATTGTCAGTGATTCATATTAGGCAATTTAACTAACATCACATCCCTTAAAACAATGAGACAAATGAGACGCTTACATTCACCATTTCTGGAACAACCAAAGCACATAGACATCAAAGCAAACCCCTGTACTCTGAGGTGGGAGGGCTTCCAGACATATTCTAGAATGTTCTGGGGCAGAGGCCTTGTCATATGAGTATCTGAAATGACTCCACATCAAAAAGATGAACCATGCAGAAGCAGATTTTTAAGAGAAATTAAACAGAAAAGATGTTGGAGGCTAATTCTTCATCTGACGCTTCAGTGACAAATCATTTGTTTGTAGCTTAGTGTTATAGTTAGTTGCTTAGAGAAAATTCTGTCATACAAGAATTATTCTAATTGACATATTTTTACTTTAGGCAAAATGAATATTGCAGATGCTTTGACTCCAACTTGTTTTGCTTCTTTTAGGAACCATGACAACTAAAATATGGAGAATATGAATTAAATCTGTGTGCTTTTATGGTGAACTAAAACACAGCACACACTGAATCAGTAGATTCAGAACTAATTTCAATCCTATTCCATATCTTCAAATTATGTGAACTAACAGTTTATTGTTATAGAAATCAACTTTATTTTCAGAAGGATTTAAAAACTTTTTACCATATTCTTTCTCATAACTAATATTAAATCCAGATTTTTTATTTCTTTTTTGAAAATCTGGTAATGCCAATGTGAATTCCCTATGGGTATGATTTATAGATGGCCCCTAAAGTGAAGCCTTTCTGTCCCCTTTGCAACATCTCCACTTCTAGATCTACATCATCCACATCCATGCCCACATGCACATCCAGGTCCATGTCCCCACCCACATCTAAATGTTCATCTACATTGCTCAAGATTCCACCTAGCCAGCTTCATCCAGACGGTTCTCCCTCCAGCTTCTGGAAGCATTTAAACTCCATATCTTCTACTGAACAATGACACATAGCATATTTTCTCCAATTCTCTTCCAATGTCAAGGTGACTCAAGACTCCTCCTTTGGTGCCAGTCTATCTATCTCAATGCAGAATCTCAGGACTTACTTGCCCAAAGTATATGGTTGATTTACAGAATAATATGGCACATATTGGTGACTCTTCCAAGTTTTTCATCCGTGTGCTCAAAGTATAGCATGTATAGCTTGTAGTAAGAACAAACCATATTTCAGAGCATAAAAAAGCACTTAGCTCCCAGGTAGCCCTTCATTTATTAAGTAGAAGAAGAAGAGATTATCTCCAAATTTCTCCATAAATCTTCCTTCTAAAAAGTAGATGAGTGATAATTTCCATGTTATGAAATCAGAATCATTTAAAAATGAGAGTATTTTACTGAGAATCAGAAAACCACATAAGCAGTAATGAAACAGAAGATTTTATCACAAAAGGAAATTTATCAGATTGTTCAAGATTCTAAACCTTTTGTTATCCCTCTAAAAACACACTTAAATAGTTCAAAAGTACAAAAAAGTCAAGGAGGCAAGGACAGAGGGCAAGAGTAACCAATAACCAATAGATTTCACTACATTTCTGGAAGACAGAAAAATATATGGGATATGCCAGTGGACCATGGTCATGAAAATCATAGCTTGAAACTTCCATCACAGAGGTTGAGTAGGGACTGGAGATGCTGTGAAGGAATCTGTAAAGTCCTGGAAGAAATCTGGGGTGAGGTGGCATAGGCATTGGTCTGGAATTTTGAAAGAGTCTAATGAATACATAAATAGAGAAGAAGTGAGCCAGCCAAATTTATCTGCTTCATTTCAGGCCTCCATAAGCCACCTGGGGAGCAAAGGCATCTAATGAACACTAGCACACCCCAGAATAAAGTCATCTCACTCTTACTATTGAGGAAAACCCTCCCTTGACAAACATTTCCATATCTTCTCATTTGAAGGCCCAATCTCTGGCTATGTAAGCAGATGTAGTGTTTGTGTGTATTTGTCCCCACAAAGCCTCATGCAGTTCTTGAGGTTCTAGAGTTTGTGATTGATTCATGATCTCAGGCTGGGATTATGAAGCTGAGTACTGCTGGGATTATGGGGCTGGATACTTCTGGGATTATGGGTGTGAGTGCTACACCCAGCCTAGAGTGCTCAGCCCAAATGTAACATAAAGGAGACAGAGAGACAGACTTCCTCTCTGTAGCTGTTGTTGCTGTTGCTCCTCCTTTGTTGTCTGCTCTTTGCTGCCCCCATGGAAGGATGCTCTCTGCCATGTGCCTGTCTGCCTTGGAGCTGGCTGAGTATGGGCTGAAACGCCCAGTAGCTGTGATCTAAATAAACCTTTCCTTCCTTTATTTTGAATGTCAGGTATTTGTCTCAGCAATGAGAGAAGAGTAACTGAGACAGCAGAACTCATGTCAGAATTTCCACCCAGTGGGGCAGCCCATTGGAAAGCAGTGTAGCAAAGATTCAAGGCTACAACTAAAGATAGTGGAAGACGATGTATCAGTTGAAACTATAGTAGATGATTAATAAGTGATTTAAAAATAAAATATGAACTAGTATTAAATTTAAAGAATGTACAAATCAATTATTTAAATTTATAATAATAACAATGAGAAAATTTTAAATGGAAGTGTTACCTACAGCAAGAAAAAATATATGGCAGAGAGAAGTTTGTTATCTATAAGTTCTTGGATTTTATTAAGTATATATTTTTCCACTGATTTTAAAATTCTAGAGCAAGGGAATCAGCTCAGGGGCACAGCACCTGCCTGTAAGCACAAGGTCAGAGTTTCAATTTCCAGAACAACAACAAAAACAGCTGGGTGTGGTGGTGCATGCCTGTAATCCCAAGACTCAGGAGGCTGAGGCGGGAGAATTGTTACAAGTCTGAGACCAGCTTGGGCTTCAGAGAAAGCTCAAGGCCAGCCTGAATTGCATAGTGCAATACTGCCTCCAAAAGACAGAGAGAGAGAGAGAGAGAGAGAACTTATAATAAAATAATCCACTAAAAGCCACAGCCAAGCCGCATCCAATATTCAAACCTTGCCCTACTTTATGCTCATTACATATCTCATATCCATTTAGTCTGAGCCTTAGCCCTTTACCAAGGTTAGAAGGAAATTACTGCTGACGTGTGGTCATGGTTGGCCAAACAAAAATACTGTGGGTGATCACAGCCATTTTATTCTCTTAGCCTCGAGTTTTTTGTTTTGTAAAATCAGGAGATGTGGCAAATATTCTAAAGCTCTTAACAATGTGTGTGTATACCTGTTGGTAGGAACAAAATTGGTACAGCATTATGGAATGCACTACATAAGTTTCTCAAAAATAAGTGAAAGAAGGGGCCAGGGAGATGGCCCAGTGGAATAAGCACTTCCCTGGCAAGCGCAAGGGCCTAAGTTCAATCCCCAGTTCTGCCAAAAAAAATAAGTGAAAAAAAGCTTCTATTATGGCTCAGCCACCTCACTATGAGTATGCATCCATAGAAAATGAAATCAGCCTGTGGAAGAAACAGCTTCACACTCACCTTCATTATGAGGGAATTCTTCATAGTCAAATAACAAATTAAGTGTAATGGATGAGTGAAGAAAGTGTGGTGCATATACACAACAGAATATTATTTAGGAATAAGTAGGAATAAATCTTATCATTGGCCACAAAGTGGGGAAACCTGAAATACACCATGCTAAGAGAAATCAGACACAGAAGGACAGATACCACATGTCCTCACTAATAGGTGGCCAGAAAAGTAGAGCAAAGGATGCCAGAAGCCCGGCTAGGGGGCTCAGGATGTGTTTGTCAAAGAACACAGAACTTCACTTGAACAAGACCAATGAATTCAAGAGATCTATTATAAATTATAGTAATAAAAGTTAATAAAAATATAGTATGTGTTTATAAATTTCTGAGAATATACTTTTTTTTGTGTGTGTGAACCAGGATTGAACTCAGGGCCTTGTGCTTGCCAGGCAAGCACTTATTCTACTGAACCATCTCCCAATCCCTTAGATCTTAAGTGTTTCATTACTACCAAAAAAAAAGTAACAACATGAAAGAAAGCATTTTAAGTAGATTAATTTAGCAATCACACAATATGTACATATATATCAAGACATCATATTGTACACCATGTATAAATCTCACTTTATGGATTAAAAAAATCTTACCTTTATACATTTACATTTTTTGAGGTACTGGGGATTGAACTTAGAAATGTTCTGTCACTGAGCTGTATTATCAAATCTCATTTTCTCTCTCTCTCTCTCTCTCTCTGTGTCTCTCTCTTTCTCTCTGTCTCTTTTTCTCTCTGTCTCTCTGTCTCTCTCTCTCTCCCCCACCCCACCACACCCAACCCAACCCACAGGTCTTCCTGTCACTTTCCTGTACAATATTCCTTCTGTCTGTACTAGCTTATGAAGCTAAATATCCACAAGATGGCAGTCTAAGTCCAAATCAAGGATACCAGTTCTTGCTTTTTTTTTTTTTTTTTTTTTTTTTTTTTTTTTTTTTTTTTTTGTCTTTTTGAGATAGGGTCTCACTATGCAGTTCAGGCTGGCCTTAAGCTCACTTTGTAGCTCAGGCTGGTCTCGAACTCACAACAATCCTCCTGCCTCAGCCTCCCAAGTGCTGGGATTACAGGCATGTGCCACCATGCCCAGCTCAGTTCTTGCTTTTTAACTCTCCTAGTCTTGCAGGTAGACATGCCCTACAGAAAGAACTAAGAGATTCAATCATCAGCACCGCAAAAAAGAAAAAGAACTAAGAGACATATTTTCAGGAAAAGTTCAGTGAATCCCTAAGGAACAGGCTGAGAGCCGGCTCACCTGTGACCTCCCAAGCACTTGCCTAATCTCTCCCCTAGTGTGTGAACCGCACTGCTGCAGCCAGGAGCCCACAGGAGTTTCCAGAGTACCACATTTCTGACCTACCTGTCCCAATGGGGTGGAGGGAGGGAGCGGTCTGAAAGCCCATAATCTCAGTACTCTCTAGGTTGAGGTCAGAAGGTCACTAGTTTGAGCCTAGCCTGAGTAGCCTGATTATTCAAAGTCTTAGGGAGATCCTGTCTCAAAATAAATAAGAGGACGGGAGCTGGGGACATGACTTAGTGCAAAGGCCTCCCTAAATCTTGCAACGTACTTCTCTGATTTGGACCTCCATTCGTGGTGGTAAATTCCATCTTCTGCCTACCCCCTCACCCTCTTGCTGCTTCTGAGATTCCGGGGAGCTGTGTGGACCAGCACATCTCTGACCTTCATTTTTTGTAACATTCAAGGTTCTACCACAGAAACAGAAGGAGCATATGATCATTTATAGACACTTTGTGAGGACCTGATGCATCATTAAACTGGCTGGACAAGTCTGAAATCTGCAAGGCAGACTTTCAGGAGGGACAGACATGACATCAGATGTTGCTGGCAGCAGATGGATTCTTCAAGACACCTCAGCTCCCCTTCAAGCCCTCCCCCCTGACGGGCCAAGCCCACCAGATGAGCAGCGATTATCTTCTTCAGTTAAAGCAGAATAGAGCTGGGGAGATAGCGTAGAGGTCTGGGTGCCTGCCTGGCAAGTGCAAGGACTCGGGGTTTGATCTCTAGTACTGCATGCCACGCTGTCCAGGAATGCTGGGTATGCCATGCTGGTCGCCAAAACCGAGTGTAATGGTGCATATCTATAGTCCCAGCGCTGGGGAGGCTGAGACAGGAGGATCACTATGTGTCTGAGATGTGTAGTGAGACCCTGTACTAAATAAATAAAGATTTTTTTTTAATTGAGCAGAATAACTGGAGATGTTAAGCATATCTATGAAATACCTGTGCACCAGCACCTCACCAGTGCTTGAATATACAAGTGCTGTGGACCGGCCAGGTTGATTATGCAGCTGGCCACCACAGAGTCCACTGCCATTGTCCACTGCTGTTGCTCTGGCTCTCGGGGAAACACAGCCTGCCAAAGCTGCGGGTATTGGAGTTGCTGCCCTGGGGCAGTGCTGCCTCTGCGTTCTCCCGAAGCCACAGCTCCAGCTCTTCATTGGGATCAGGTACCTGCATCCTTTCCACGATTCACCAGATTTCAACAGCAAAGTCTTGGACTGAGGGTCAAGGACCTGGGACACTGGGGGTTGTCATGAGCAAGTGCCTGCTCAGCCATATCCACGCAGCAGGCTCAGGATGGATCCTCGACCTTCTCCTCCCCTCTCTCAGAGTGTGTGCGCTCAGGCAAGTCTCTGCCTGGCCCGCGTGGCCTGCTTTGTCTCTGCCAGCATCCTGTAATGTCATCCTGCAACGTGTTCCTGAGGCTGGAGGGCAGGGTGTGTCAAAGCTATTTAGGAGAGTGAGCAGGGCCAGACAGGTCTCAGGATCCCCCACGTGGGCTTCTCGCAAGTTCTCGCGATGCGCGGAAAGAATGCAAGCACCGGGATGCTATGAAGAGCTCTCTGCCCTGACTCCACATGGTACTGCACGCTCCTGCTGTAGGGTGTGTCTTTTATTTTAGTTTGATTTTTATTTCTCTTTACACACCTCAAGTACGCCATGCAGAGCCAATTTCTCTCTTATTCTTCACTTGTAATTTTTTTTTTTTTTTACCTCAAATAAATGTGAAATTTTGTCACCGTTTGTGTTTGTCTCATTCAGTTCTATTCCAGGTGGGAAGAACTTGGAAGCCTAAATGCCACTAGCCCAAAACCTGATAACATTCCCTCCACCACCCCATAGATCTTTTTTTATTTATTTTGGTGGAACCGGGGATTAAACTCAAATCCTTGCACTTGCCAGAGAAGTGCTTATTCCTCTGGGCCACCCACAGATCTTTAAACTCAGGCTCATTCTTGGACTGTATACCGTACATTCCTTACCAATGTCACTTAGATAATTTCATTTTTCCTTCAGAAAGCACCTCAATTGTCACTTCCCCAGGGATATCTGTCCTTGTCATCTTAGCTTGTTATTTTTATTATGTACACTAAATAGTCTACAGACCTTACACAGATGGCATCATAGATTTGCACGTGTTGTCCTTATTTTTCTCCCCTACTAGAGTGTAAACACCCCGAAGGCAGGGATTGTGTCTCCTTTTGTTCTTCATGTCTCTGGTACTTAGCAAGAGTATCTCAGGACTGCATGGGATTAATGGAAATCACAAGCACAAAGAGCTGTCAAAAATATTAATTTCTTCTTTCCTTTGTACAGCAATGCTTGCCTGCTTTTTCTAAGGTACACACATACACACGCATGCATATTTGTATATATACACAGTAATTTTGTATCATCCTGTTTTGAAATTCTGTTTCATTTTATTTGTTTTATTCTCTTTAAATATATTCACAAAATATATATATATATATATATATATTTTACAAATTCCCATATGTATATAAGGGAATATATGTATATTTATATAAGGTATATGGGGGCAATAGATATATATACATACCTATAAATATATTTTTAAAAATTTTTGGAGGGGTCTCTGTTTTTATGTATTTTAGTACAGGGTCTACAGGGTCTCCCTACACAGATTGGACTTATAGTGATCCTCCTGTTTTTAGCTTCCCAAGTGCTGGATTGCTGATGTGTTCCACCACATCCAGGGGTCGAACCCCAGCCCCTGTGCATGTCTAAGGCACTTTAGTCCACTGAGCTATTTGGCAGGCCCTGGATGGGTTTGTTAGGTTTGTGGTGAAGAGCACTGGAAAATTCTCATTTCATAGGAAAATTGACTTTCCTACTTTTGTAAAAAAAAGGGGGGGGGCTATTTATTCTAGAACTCACTTTGGGTAGGAGAGATGCTTAGACAATATTAATCTTCCAATCCATGAACATGGATTATCTTTCCATTTATTTATGTCATCTCCATTTTTTTCACCAGTGTTCTCCAGGTTTCACTGCACACATCTTTCCCCTCCTTGGATAAATTTACTCCGTACTGAATTCTTGTCTATGCTATTGTATGTGACTTCATTTTTCCACATTTCTTTTCAGCTTGTTGTTCATGTTTAGAAGCAAAAATAAGTTTTGTAAGTTGCTTTTGTATCCTGTTACTTGGCTGTATTTATTCACTGTTTCTCACAGTTTTGGTTGGAATCTTTGGGTTTTGTCTATGTAAGATCATACTATACACAAACAATTTTATTCCTCCCTTTCCAATTTGAATGTCTTTTATTTCCCTTGCTGGCACAACTGCCCCATCCGGGACTTTCAGTACAATTTTGGGTGGAGAGGCTAAGGGCTGCCATCCTTGGCTTCTTGATCTTAGAAGGAAAGCCTTCAGCTTCTCACCACTGAATATTAGCTGTGGACATGCCATATACGGCCTTTATTTTGTGAAGCTATCCAATTCTACACCTGGTTCATAGAGAAATCTTATCAAGAAGATATCATGGATTTTTCTAGTCATGTTTTCTGGACTGACTGAGGTAATCATGACTTTTACCCTTAATTCTGTTGATGTTATATGTCGTCTCTGCTGATGTGCATAGACACCATAAAATTACAGTCTTGAATTATATCATTAACCCACCTGTTCAACACGTTTCTATTGACTGAATCCATATTTTACAGTTTATCATGAGGTTCACAGATAATAAGTCTCAGAAATGACCAATTGAAAGTTATTAATATAACTGAAGTGTACACTGCGCATCTGGTTTCCTGTTCTGGTTATTACTCTTTGTGCCTGTGTCTCACATTTTCCATATTGACATCACCCAGACCAATGATCTCAAATAAAATAACAGGATACGTAATTATTTCTTTTCAAAGATTCCAGCTTTTTTTTTTTTTTGATACAAGGTCTTGCTGTACCATTCAGACTAATAGTGGCCCTCCTATCTCAGGCTCCCCAGTTCTTAGATTAACAGGCATGGGCCACCATGCAAGGTTTTTGGACTGTCGTGGTGTGCCTGGGGGCCAGGGCTGGCACGGCATGTGTTACTAGAAATCGAACTCAGGGTCATGCACTTGCAGAGCAGGCTCTTAGGTCACCAAGCTGTCTCCCCTGCCCTTGAGCTTACTGTAAACACAATTTATTCTGCTCAATAGAAGTACATAATTTGATTCAATATTCAAAAGCAGGTATTGTATCTTTCAATTAAAAAGTATAACTGTCTAATATGATAGCGTATTTTAAAAATGCTATGGAAACTTAAATAATGACAGCTTTTTTACTTTCAGTTCAGTTTGCTATTTATATAATACAGAGAAAGAAAAAAATTTCAATATATGGCAGAATATATAGGAACCCTCAAATTATTAAATGAAAAAATTATTTGAAATAATCTAAAAACTTATTAAATCAGTTGAGTATGCAATTAGTCTATAAATGTTCATAGATGTTCTACATAGAAACAATAAGCGGTTATTAGATATAGTGTTGTCATGGAAATTATTAACTCAAAATATGTAAATTCTACATGATCAAAACTTTAAAACACTACATAGTATATGTAGTGAAAAGTGAGAATAACCCTGCTCCGCGTTTACTTTCTTGTGCCTTTTAGTGTTTATTCCATGAATTTTTTTTTTTTTTTCCCATAACTAAGCACAACAGATTAAATTGACCAGTGAGTAGGAACCAAGGCCAAATTAACTGGGGATTTAAAAGTCTAACAGAAGTCGGTTATTCAAGGGCTGAAGGTCTCATTCAATACAGCAGGGGGCAGTATTGCACATAATTTGATTTTACTGCTGAGTAGAGAAAAGATGTTTGGAAGAAGCTGAAAACTACAGCCCTAGGCCTTAAGACTTCTGGCCAAAAGACAACAATCTGTTCCTGTTTGCAATATATTCAGGTGCATTTTTTTTTTCAGCATTTAATGAGGACAGCGACTTTGGAGATCATTTAGTTCAAGCTCCTGCTTTACTCTAGAATATTTCAGACCGAACAAGAAAAACAAATCTGCTTATTGCCTAGAAGATACTTTGTGGCAGAGCCAGGCAGAGCTCATGCATCCTTAGAACTTTTTCCAGAGGAAGGGCACAGTCTGATGTTGACAATCTACTCTTGAGCCTTGCATTTCAACTTCGGTTTCCATCTGTCCAACTCTGCACTCATTCAGTAAAAGGAAAGGCAAGCCATTAATTTAATGCCACAAAACGTACTTTGGTGGTTTATAGTCATACAGTTTTTGAGGCTTCTTTGTGCCTTTCTCTGTGGATTTCTATGTAACATAAATCCTTTTATTTCTCCATGTAAGGCAACATAATGTCACATTTGCTTAGCTCTCATACTGTTAGGTTTTATGTAATCCAATCTTGTGTAATTGGTTTTTCCTTTGATGCTAAGTACTTGCTTTATTGATTATTCTTCCATGTATACTTCTCCTTCACTCCTTTAGTTGTTGAGAAAATTCTTTCCTTCTAAGAATGATTTTTCCAGGGGAGCCAACAAGATAGCTCAGCAGACTAAAGAACCTGCTTAAGCAAGCACATGGACCAGCCCGAGGTTCGATCCCCAGCAGCACATGCAGAGCCAGCCCCACCCCAGGGCAGGCTGAGCTGGCTAGAGTCTGGGTGTGGAGGCACACGCTTGTAATCCCAGGGCTGAAAACAGGAAGATCTCCAGTCCAAGGTGCATAGTGAGACCCTGTAACCACCAAATACATTTAAAAATAGTAATCATAAGATTGATTCGCCCTTTGTCATGCTGGAGATCAGCTGCACAATGGCCACTGCTGGAGCTTTCTGCGTACTTGCCGAAGGTGGGGTGCCCAGAGGAACACTTCATCTTTGAGTGCTGTTTGCTGCCTGACCAGGGTGCTGTGGAGGTCTAGAAGGAGATGCACTGCCTACATCATGAGCACCACCCAACCATGGGAACAGAAGAGAGACAAGTCTCCACCCCTACTGACTTTACCAAAAGCTTTTCTCCTTCCTGGTCTCTCTCACTCCAATCTGAGGAGGCAGTTGAGGACCACAAGATGATGCTGGAGGAGGGAGGGCAACTAAGTGAGATAACAATAGGAGATTATCTCTTGGCAACTATTGTCCCCTTTTGGCTCCCCAGCCTCTTGGTTCAGGGCAATACCTCAAAAGATTGTCTGCAGTTGAGGAGGCATTTAGCTGAGCTCCTGCTGAATAATGAGACATGGCTATTGTCCCTGTCAACAAAACTGCCAGAGTTGGAGCATAGGAATGCTAATTAACCGCCGTCATCACACATAGGACATGTGTCACTGGGAAGCAAGAATGGGTTAAACTGATCACAAAGTGGCAATAAGAAGGAATTGGCTAGGGCCGACCAAAGAGCTCAGCAAAGTAAAGCACCTGTAAGCAGATTCAGGAGCCAGGGGTTTGATCCCCAGGCCTGCCTTGCTGGCCACACGCCGGGGCGTGATGAGACGGCAATTGAGACTGGGCATGGCGGTGCGTGCCTGAAATCCCAGCTCATGGGAGGCTGTAAACAGGTGGATCACTACAAGTCCAGTCTACTAGGGAGACCCTGAGCACCCTGTAGACCCTTCCTTAAAATAGAAAAAAAAAAAAAAAAGAATGAAAGAAAGAACTGACTAATCCTTAAAGTCAGTATCCATAGGTACGTGGTATACCCATGTCATCCATCAAGATACAGAACCAGCCTACAAATCCTTCAGTGATGAGCGGGTTAAGAAACTATGGTGAAAAAAAAAAAAAAAAAAAAAAAAAAAGAAACTATGGTGTGTGTACCCATACACAGGGGACTGCTATTCAGACATAAAAGAGAACAAAGTATGTCATTTTCAAAAACTGGATAGAACCGGAGTAAAGTAAGCCCAACTCTGAAAGACAAGTGTTGCAGGTTTTCCGTATTTACATGAAGTCTAAAAGAAGGAAAAGGAGAGGGAGAATGAGTGAGGAGGAGGAAGAGGAGAAGAGCAAGATGAGGAGGGGAAAGAAAGCTGAAGGGAGGTTATCATTAACCGAGAGGAAAAAGGGGAAATGTGGGTGTAGGGCAGGGAAATGGAAAAAGAATAGGCTCAAAAGGTTACACGTATATATGAAAATACCACATTGAAAGCTAGCATTTTATAAAATTAATGTGAACTGATAAAAATATTTTTTAAAGAATTAGCTAATCCCTAATATGTAAACTGCAAGCATAAACCACATCAATAGTTTTCAAAATGGCATAAATATCAGAATAACCTAGAGTTCTTATTTAAAAATACAGATTCCCTGATCTCTTTTTGGAGGTTTTAATTCATGGAATCTGGCATGGGGTCCAACTTTTGTGTTTTTCACAGAACAGCCTCAGAGCTCCTATTATCTGAAAGTATGTGAAAACTTCAAAAAAAATTTTCAAAATCCTGAAGTTTTATAAAAAATCACTTCTGCGATTATCCACCTTCACCTAGGTTGTTCTTGCTGAGTTTTGCCCTTTCTCTGCTCCAGTGTTTACATGATAATCACCTTTGGAGAATTAAACGTGTACGTGTCACATCCCAACTCCAGTGCCAAGCCACTGACTGACAGGAGTATCTGCTCTTTGATACTTTGCTCCCTGGAGCTCACCCTTTGCCCCTCAGGTCTACACCTTACTCTTCTCCGCCTGCTTTTGCTGTGAAAGATGAACTTTAAGGGCTGCTGTCAGTGAAGTTGGCGACTTCCAGCTGGATCTAGCCAATGGGAGGCATCAATTGGAAAGTAGAGAAAAGGAAACAAACAACCAGAGATTTGAGGGGCTCCACAGGAACCGCTCTGGATGGCCCCAGGATCACTGCACACTGTGCCCCTCCACTGTGTCCCACAGAGCTTTGATATGATCCCTCAGGGTTCTTTGAGATTTAGGCTTGCAGCCTTGGCGTTTATAGATCCCCTAAACTCATCCTAAGAATTTCTAAATAGCCTCTTTGTTAAACTCTCTGTGCCCCAGATAGAAGGCACATGGTGTAGGTACAAGCTAAAAGCCACAGGGAGAAAGTTAGTTCAGATCCCCTTCATTTCATTTGTGTGGCCTTTCTGTTATTTTTGTCCACTTACCATGTATGCCTGTGAATAAATCCTTGCTAAGTTAATGCTTTATTTCTCCTTTCAGAGAGGAGAAATAAAGCATTTTTTGTTTGTTTGTTTTTGAGGCAGCATCTCACTTTATAGTTCGGGCTGGCCTTGAACTCACTTTGCAGCCCAGGTTGGCCTGGAACTTGTAACTGAATAACCAAATAACCATTTGTACTAAAAAAAAAAAAATAATAAATTCTTCAATTATCCTGTTTGAATTTGTCACCCCTTTATGACTGGACCAATATCTTTCATATGTGTTTTTCATATATTAAGGGATTTCCTGTTTTTCATTAGAAATAATACAAGTGGTAAAATTTAGATTTTTTTTCATAATTTTATTGAAGAACAAATAGCAATAAAATTATGAAAAAAAATCTAAATTTCACTGCTTGTATTATTTAGGGTTTGGTGATTATTTTTACTAATTTTATTGAGACACAAATAGCAGTGAGACAGTTTCAAAACAGGTTAGTAGAACAGTTGCAATAATTAATACATTGCATACTGTTATCGTAATAGTAGTCATTCATAGTACAAGATGCAGACATGATATCCTGTCCAAACACTATTAGTACAAATCTTTCTTCTCATTGAATTAAGAGAAACTAGCTGTATATCTATCTTAACTAATATATACATATATATATACAAAATGGTTCTTCATTTATATCCCCTTTTTGTTTAGTTTTGTCAGAGATGGGTATTCCATTGCCATTTAAATATTTTAGGCCCATAAATAAATTTTAGAGTTTGAATGGGATTTAAACTATATCTAAAACACAAGCTGGCCACTAAATACCGGGGTCCTACATGGAATACATCTGCTTCATCCTGTTTCATTGTTCCAACTTTGCAAATATTTGCCAGCAGTTATTTTCTCTTCCAGGCTAAGTATCATTAGTTCTTTCAATTGTTCCTCAGGAAGCTTAGTTTCTCAATCTTCCTTGCCTTGACCATGGGATGGACGCCTTCCTCTCGAGGGATTCTGTTCTGTCAACTTTCTTGTTTCTGGTTTAGAACAACTTTGCAAAGTAATTAAATGTGGACCAGAGTCACCCAGTGAAGGATAACCTAGACTCCTTAACTAAAAGACATGCTGGGGTGAACGAGCAGAGCCAGAAGGCTGGCTATCAAAGGCAGCACCCGATGCTCAGGATAGTGACAGCTGTGGCAGGGGGAGACACAAGTGCATGGCTGCCAGGGAAGGCCACTCCTGAAGAGGGAAGTGACATTGCCACAGTGCCTCCTTGCATGCTAGTAGTTTCACTTTTGCATTTATGTCTTGCTCTCTTCTTTTGTACTCCTACTTTCCTGGCCAGAAGGCAATTTGATGATTCCTGCAAAATAATTAACAAAATACCTACAGCAGGAGAGATTCTCTTGCCCTAACTCTTACTCCTAGACTAAGAGACCCCAAAGTCTTATAGAACTTACGACTCCTATGAATCTCTCATTATCAAATGTTCAGACAAGCTGGAAGGTCGAAAAGCATGAGGTCTCTGCCCAAAATCACAGAGTGATGTACTGCTAGAGCCAGGACCACAACCTGAACTTTCCTATCTCACTTCTGCTCTTTTCAGTTAATTTGCTCCATTCTTTTACCACAGATTACAAAACTGAAATGAAGAAATTCATGCTGTTAGCACCAAAGCATCCAAGTCAGGCAGAGGCAATATTGGAATTGCACAATTACCATGAAAGCACTGGGGAAAGATAGCTATGTGCACATTGAATTTGACACAACTTCAGAGATGAAGTAAATCTTCATTTTATTTAGAAGGTGCAGCCACCTGTCCATGGCATCGAATTCTCCACCTGATAGTTTATGGCTTTCCAACTGATCATTTGAAAGTGATTTATTATAAGTATACACAGAGCCTGCCAATGGCTGTACAAATACTTCATCACTCTCACCTTCAGCTATTGGGCAAAATAATTTCATTGAAGGATGCCATGAGAGGGAACTGTTCTGAACCAGAGCCCCAAAAAGAGAAGTTCATGTTGTCAAGTTTTCTGAATTTAAGTCTGTGGTCTTCTAACAACCTAGAGCTACACAATTTAGAGCTACACGGGACCCTTATCATAACCTAGTTTCATGCAGTCTAGATTGTAAACGTATGGGACTTACAATTTTCAAAGCAAAGTTATGTCTTGAACCATAATCCTGTGTTCTTTTGCAGATAATCCTAGGCCATTTCCTGTGTGGCCATGCCTTCTTCATTTAATTGGGTGTCAGAACAAGGTGTCAGATAGTCAACACATTTAATACAACATCATGTGATTTCGGGTACATTTCTCCTTTATTGACATAAAAGGGGGGAGAATGACATGCGTTATCTTTGAAGTCTATTGCTCATAATAATGAATGCCTCACAAATATAAATTTAGGAAACTTAAACAAACAATAGAGAAATAGTGATGTCTTCTGACCAGCTGGTAGGAAAAGGTGATAAAACTTGAAATGCCTCCAACAAATACAGATGTTCATTTACTACTCCACGCAGAGTCACACTGCAAGAGTGACTCTGACACTGAGAACTCAATAGTACCTGATCAGAAATGACAGCATAAGGCCCACAGCTGCTAGCGAATACTAATTTCCAGATGCTGTAGATGGCTAGGGTAAAGTAACCAAATGTAGAACAGATGTTAATGCAAGAGGATGGCAGAGCCTCTGGAGCCTCAGATAATCCCGAACTGAGCAAGCTCGTGCAATTCCAGGTGACTGAATGCCTCCCAGGGACAGATCACTGTGATATCTATGCGAGACAGAAGAGCATGCGTTATGGTTTGTGTCTACTTGTCGCCCCCAAAAAGAAAACCTCATGCAGTCACTGAGTTTGTGATTAATTCACGATCCAATGCGGGGATTATGGGCGGGCAGTCTGGATACAATGTAAGGAGGGGAGAGAGGTTGATAGCTGCCTCACCCAATGCTCCTCCTCCCTTTGCTTTTTGCTGTTTTCCACCACCATGAACTGCTGCCCTCTGCCATGTGCCGCTCTGCCTTGGAGCCAGCTGAGTATAGCCTGAAACCTCCACTAACTGTGAGCTAAAAAACCTTTCCTTCATTTATTGTGCATGTCAGATATTTTGTCCCAGCAAAGAGAGAAAAGTAACTGAGACAGCATGTAAGCCAAGAGGACCCCAAGTACAGCCCCCTCTGTTCAAAAGCCTCCCTTCAGGCAGAAAGGGCTCATGCTCTCTCTCCTACCTGGGAAGTCATCTAGAATGCCCTGCAGCCAGGAAGGGTCAAACCACTGTGGTAATTATCACTCCACCCCAGGCATCTCTGCTGGCTTTATGCTGCAGTCTCTTTATATAGAGGAGACCATAATTTGATTGGGAATACGCTGTGGGTATAACTCACCGAGCCTCCCACAGGTCAACTATTTTTTTTAAAAAAAGCACAGAAATGGAATTCTGATCCAGCCAATGATTAAAACAAGAATCAAACTTTAAATTCCCATGGTCTTTGGAATCTGTGGTCTTGTGACTCCCTGCCAGTCCACATGAGCTGCTGGAACTGGTCTCACTTGACCTTCGTGTCCTTCA
Organism: Ctenomys sociabilis; assembly: GCA_004027165.1. Taxonomy (NCBI): domain Eukaryota; kingdom Metazoa; phylum Chordata; class Mammalia; order Rodentia; family Ctenomyidae; genus Ctenomys; species Ctenomys sociabilis. Next base: position 31,111 of record PVKA01013265.1, on the reverse strand, counting down.
CATTTTGAAACTCCTGTATCAAGTCTCATATGGAGAAGCAATCTCAAGGCATCCTCTAATCCAAACATTTGCTCTACATAGGATGCTATTACCTCTCATTTCTTTCTTTCTTTATTTTATTTTTTGCAGAACTGGGGATTGAACTCAGGCCCTTGCACGTGCCAGGAAAGCGCTTATTCCACTGACCCATCTCCCTGGTCCATGTTTTTTTCTTTTCTTTTATTATCTCTCATTTACAGAGAAGCCACTGATAGCCAGAGGAGTTAAACAACTAGGAAAAATTAAAAAAAACACTGATCACTAGGAGTATAACATTTATCAACTGTGTTGGATGGGCTCAAAATTTGTATCTACATATAAACTTACACTTGAATGTGTCTAGCAGCTTCATTCATTATGTCCAAAGTTTAGATGAAAACCAGAGGCCCTTCAAGTGGATAAACTGTGGTACATTTGAAAGGTGGAATATTATACAGTAGGTATATATTGCCACATAAAACATAAAGGAATGTTTCACAGAAGCCAGTGGGGAAAGGCTCTGTACATCTGCGGTTCTAACTGTATGGACACTACCCTGAAAAAACCAAGACCAAGACACAGTAAAGGGATTTATGGTTGTCAGGGCTTGAGGATTAGGGGAAAGATAGGAACAGATGCATCACAGGGAATATCTAGGAAAGTGGAACTATTCTGCATGGTACAGTAATGGTGGATACATGACATGGTCTACTTTTAAAACCCTAAGTAATATACCACACAAAGAATAAACACAAGGTATATAAGTTTGGACTTCAGTGAATATAATAATAATGTGTCACCACTGGTTCATCAAATATAGCAAACACGCCAGACTAACTCCAAAGTTACTAGAAGAGGAAGTACGTGCAAGAGGAAGGGGAGGTAAAGGGTGTGTAAGAATGTTCTGGACTTGCTACTTGATTTTTGTGTAAATCTACAATTTCTCCAACTTTACTAATTTTTTTTAAAGTGTAGTGATGGCAGTCATTGTCCTATGAATTCAAATATTCAAGCCCATCACAATGTACCCGAAGCACTCAGTCTGTAGGCCTCCGCTGTGGGCACTGGCAGATATGCAAGAAGAGGAAGTTGATGAAGAGTGGTTTGCCTGGTAGAGCAGGCCCACCCCTTATTTCCAATACCTCACTCTGTGGCCTCGGATTGATGCTAAGTTCCTCTCGATCTCATATCTCTGTTCTGAAAACTGAAGTTGGGCTAGACAAACTCAGAATCTTTCTTTCACAGAAATCTGAAACTTGCCATTTTATGTCCTTAAGTTTGGTTAACAAAACAAAAAGATTCACTCAACTTTGGACCTACCCTAATTTCTCTGAGTTTTTGCACCTGGCTACATAGGGACTTATGTGGAAGAGCAAATTACATCCTCACATTGCTGAGGTTTCGGAGGACCTGCTGCCTTACTGTAGGCCCTTATGGCAATCTTCAACTGCTCCTTAAGGCCTGAAATGTGTAAAAAGGTGAAACCCCAAGTGCAAAATTCTCATTTCAGTATGTGTGGCTCACCTGTCCCGAGCCCCTCCATGCCTGGAATGTCATCTCCAAACCTATCAGGAAAAACAAATAGAAAGATTAGTTGTGATCAGAGGAAAAGGGTCCTGGAGTTACTCACAAGGAGGGTTTCTTGACCTGAGGGTTAGAAGAAGTTTAAGTATTTGCATTTGAAAATGTCCTGAAGCCAAGAAAATGTCATCTTAGCAGGAGGCAGTGCACCCTGGAGGGAAGAGGCTTCTCCCTTTCAGCAACTTACAGTAGTAAATGTGAAAGCCAGAAAGAATGATTAGGAGGACACTATAATCAGGCTTCATTTTTTAAAATAGTTACTGAATCATTGGAAAAAGCATTAAAATGATGTACTGATCTGTCTGTTCGCTTCTTCACAGACACTAATTAATCATCTATTAATTAGTAGGCCTCAGGAGAGGCACAGAAAGTGAAAGTAAACAGCCAAGAAATCTCCCCGGAAGGGCTTTCATCATAGGGATCACATGAAAATAAATAAATGGAATATGAAATAATATGAAAGTTAAACACTATCATAATACAAGCAGAAAAGTCATGATAAAGTTTGTTTGAATCAGTAAAGGCTTCAAAAAAGAAATTAACATATGAGCTGTGTGTGCCGAAAATAAATAGAATTTTCCCAAGAAATGAGAAGAAAAAAAAAATGGGGAACTGGGGACACATAATTTAAAGCCACAAAAATGAACTGTCTCTTCTAATGGTGGCCAGTGATTCAGTCTTCAAGACCTAAGCAAAAACTGTCAGCACAAATGCCTGGCCACAAAAGGGCCAGAAGCCAAGGCAAAGCTTATCAGAAAAGTGCCAGTTTTCGTGCTAAGTTTGCCTTTGCACCTGGGTGCTCAGAGGGAATGGAGTCCAGGGCAAAAGACTTAATGCTGCAAATCCTGAGTTGGAGAGGAAAATGGGGTGGGGGGGAGGGGGGAGCGGGTGGTGGTGGAAATTTTTGTAAGTCTGTTTAATATGACGATTTAGTTTCTCAAAACCGAAGGAGTGTTATGGGAAAGGAGAAGGTTGGGAAGCCTTCTCTCGCATCTTGGTCTTACCCTTTCACGCCTTTCTTCGGAGGCTTGCTCTTGAATTGGCGAACCTGCCTCTGCTTGAACTTAGGCGGCCCTTTGCGGGGGGTTGTGGGACCCTGGTCTGGTGCTGGAGGAGCCAAGGTGCCATTGTCACTCATTTTGACAGCTGCTGTGTGACAGACGTTTCTCTTTCAGGTTCCCTGAACAATGAGACAAAAAAGAAAAACTGCCTTCAAGTCACGTGGACCTGGGCAAGACAGTGTTTTGCTGATGAAACCCAGCATTTTGCTTGGCTTAGAAAAGGAATGAGCACTTTATTTAAAGAGATTTGAAGAAAACGGAGTGTAAATCAATGGGGGACTTTCAATATATCTAGAACCCTGACCACTGAGAGATTTAAATACTTGAAAATTTAGGTACACGTCGTTCCAATAAATCTTCCATGAGCATTGGATGTAAACATACCATAACATTATACTTCCTCACAACCATCAAGCCCACCACGTGTAGAGGGAGAGAAATGGATTAACAGCTATGTATCTATGGTCTTTTACGGCTCTTACTAGTTCTTGAAACCTTTACATATTTTTCCCTATATAGTCAAACATAATTTCTTCCATATTTCAACATTTGCTCCTATCTAAATTGTGGACTCTCTAGTATATTCTTTCCAGATATGAGCAATGTTCTTTGAATGTGAAGAATAGAACATTATTCACAAAACCAGATTTTTTAAAAAATTATATATACTAAAACACAGGATTACATTGTTTTGTCTTTATCCTTTTCTTTTACAACAATTAACAAAACTTACCCTGGGAAGGAAGATTCTGAAAAGCTCCAGAGAACTCCTAAATAGCCTTAGCATCTTGCCCTGAGCCAACCCTTTCATAATGCAAGGCTGCAAGCTTTGGTTGCGTAGGACTCCTTACCTCACCTGTTACGGATTTGTGCTAATATTCTTAGCCTCAACCCTGCCTGGCAGTCTTAGCTCAGGCCAGTCTCCGTTTTGTTTGTTTGTTTGTTTGTTTGTTTTGGTGGAACTGGGAATTAAACTCAGACCCTTGCACTTGCCAGGCAAGCTCTTATTCTACTGAGCTATCTCCCTGGCCCCTGAGTCTCCATTCTTCCTTGCCCACTTGACTGCACAGCCCCTCTCTTCTTCCACTGTATAACTTCAAGTTCACAACTTTTTCTGAGGATGTTCAAAACTAGATTTAAATTATTAGCTTTCCCTCCAATATACTTTTGTCCTTATTTTTTTTTTATTGTTTTGGCCTCAATTTTTGTTGTCATTTTTTTTTCTGCCAGTCCACAAGATGTTCAAAAGAAATGCACTAGTTTACAAGCTTGCACAAGGAGTGGTGAGCTTGCACAGGTTCTGAATCCCTCGCACATGCTATGAATCTTGTCACTATCCCCATTGGAACATCCTTTATGGGATGTTTTTCAACTTGGGTCAATTTCCACAGACTCAGCACTACAAGAGTGCTTGGTGCATGGGGATTATATTGGTATAATATAATATGCGTCGTATTGGTAGAGTGAGTAAATATCCTGGATCTTGGGCACTGAGATTTCCCCTGTGATTTCTCCCGGGCTACAGAGGAGGCACTGTCTGGTCTTCACCTGACAAAAGTCTTCTGTGGCTTTAGAAGATGAGTTGTCAGATCTGACCACTGTTTCTAATACATGTGCTGCATGTTCTTTCTGTCCTTGTCAACAGGCAAGAGCTGTGCCTCTTCCAAATGTGACTGGAACCGCAGGAATTGGGGATGAGCCCAGAGCCCCAGTGCGTTCAGTGTGCACCACCACTACCAGACTCAGCCTAATTGTGCTGACATCCCAGGGGGGAAACTAGAAGTTTCTTCTAGGTCCAGGTGGACTGTCCAATTATTCCAAAGCAACAGGCTGCTTCAATTCATTTCTTCCTTCTGGACAGCCTATGAAGACTAAGATCCCCAAATTTAGCAAATGAAAACATGACACGCCCAGTTAAATGTGATCTTCCGATGAAAGACAAATTATTTCTTGGTGAAAATATATTCCATACATTCAGGATACATAGTTACACTTAAAAATCATCTTCTGGTAGTTATCAGAAATCAAATTGAACTGGTAATGCTGTATTTCATCTGGCAACCCTAACTAGGGTCCTAGTATGTCAGAGCCAGAGTCTGATAATATGAAGGTGTCAGGTGACCCTAATCAACCAAATTACAATATAGGGGATGCTCTTTAAAGGTCAAACAAATATAGTTTTAAAATCCTGCTTCAAAAAAAGAAAAAAAATGAATGTCCTTGACAAGTGGCCTTATGTCATGTATAAAACAAGTCAAACAACATATTCTTTTTAAGGTCACCGGGAAAATTAAAAGAGATAATACAAGTAGAGTGTTTGGTGCAAAGTGCTTAAGAAAAGGATTTTTTTGCAGACCTCCTGGGAGGCAAGAAAGCCTTGTGAACTCATCTGCACTCGCTTCCCCGAACCAACTACAGAAAAGCTCTTGTCATGTACCAGAGGTACAACTGTCATCAGCACCTAGTAGGTCACCCTCTGACTCTCTCAAACACCCCAACCATTAATTTATTTTTTGGTCTCAGGATTTTTGTCTTAAGAAGGCTTCCTAGAATTTTTAACACCCCTCATAGTAACTCAGAGAAATTAAAAATTTCACTTGACTTTCACAATGTCCCATCACACTTTCCCTCTTTTCATACATTTCTTTTGCATGTTAATGTAATTTTGATGTTGTACTTCTAGGGTTCGTATCTAAGTGTGATACCTTATATAAAATACTCCTCAGGAAAAGTTGCATAGCAGCTGTCAGCTTGATCGCGGGATCCTCTTGACCCTTTGGATTTGCACTACAGATAATATTACTCTGTGTATTACATGTGTAATGTTTCATTTTAATAGTGCAAAATCCAAATAATCCCTATATGGTTTCGATCATAAGTATGTCTTTCTATTCTCTTTGCAAAGCCTTTAGGAAAAGCAAGGATGACCTTTTCCTTCCATAAGAGATAGTTTAAGCAGAGCTATCACAAAAAGGCTAAATTCCTCATAATCATGCCTTTACTAGAAATTCCCAGGACATGTTAAAGCCAAAGAGCCTACCTAGTATCACCATTGATTTTATCTATTAGAGGAAGTTTTGTATTTTTCCCTCCAATTAAGTAATTTTTTTGTGAGGTAGAATATTTTCCTCTTTGTGATGCAATGTTAGCCCTTCCCAACCTTTGACAATTACAAACTGCTCTGCTGCAGAAAAAGTAGGATGCAGTAAAGCGGTTGGTAGGTGGAGTCCACTAGGGGACTGGAGGGAGTGTTGCCCTGGACCCAAGGTAGCTCAGCTCAGCTGCAAAAATGCACAGAGGAGCAGCTTTCCATAAACTCCAGAGAGGAAAACAATTGCAGAAAGCCCTTGAAATGGGCTCTCAGTGCTGCCTTGTTACACTAGATTTTTCAGTTCCTTTATTCTCAGCACAGATGTAGGCAGATAGATAGTTCCACTGCTGATGGACTAAGGGGGTGGAGGGGAAAGGAAGAGAGGCACTGTTTGCTCTACTGATGGGGTTGGGCTGTGTCAGAGTCCTGCTGAGGCAGAGAGAAACAAGCCATTAGGAGAGTCAAGAAAGACCCAGATCAATGCCATTTTAAAAACCCAGCAATTACCTTGCTTCAGAATGGAACAAACAACAAACATTTCACCTCAGAGGGAGAAGGCCCAGCCACCCACACTGCCTGCGGTCATTCCCATGCCTGCTCTCTGATAGCTTTCTTCCTATCCTCACAGTCCCACCAGCTCTGGAGTGCTGGGGGCCAAGTTTGCCAACACATCCTGGGAGCAAAGAATTATGTTCTCTGTGGTCATTTAGTGTCCCAGATCTCCCCTTTCCCAGAAATTTGTTTGCTACTAAGCCACAAAGGGGAGGGTCCATTTGGAGTCCCTTCCAAGTGAATTTGGTAATCAAGGTTTGCAGTGACCTTGTCCAAAAAAATTCCTCTCATTAGCTTGTCACATGGCATTATAGGGTGGTTTGGGAAGATTTCCTTCACCTTCTCTCCCATATTTTCAACTCCATCACAGGCCAGGCTCACAGGTCCAGAACGTTCTCTTTTTCCACTTCCTTTAGAGCCAGATCAACCCTCCCAAGCCCTTCAGTTACGTGCAGCTAAAACTCAACAGAAGTTGGAAAAATACTCACGGAGCTCCACACAGCTCCTATCAGCAGTCCAGCTGCCTTCTTCACAGTGATGAGAGGCTCTTTGCCCTGGATGCATCTCTCTATAATACCTCCCCCACCTCCTGATCCCACGGTCAGAAGCTCAGATCGTCAACACAGATGCAGGAAGATTACAAGATGAGTCAGGCTAAGGAGACTTCTGATAATTAGATGCTCTTACTAAATCGCCATTGGCTCTGTCCTGTCAATAGACCCTCAATTCACAGATGCACTCAATAACCAATAACCAATGCCATTGTCAATAACGAATGGCAGATTTTCAGTATTTGTTCAATACTTTTTCGTCCTTCTCAACACCTACATTTAATCCTGGCTACTCTTCATATTCTCCTTCCTTTTTGTTCCCCAACATTCACACACACATACACCATTCTTATAAGAATCTACATAACGTAGAGAAAAGGGTGAAACTCAGTGTCCCTTACTACAGTGGAAATGCTGATAACATGACAGGTGACACTGAACAACACACAATATCTCTCCTCAACTTGTATTTTTTATACTTCTTCAACCTTAAATTCAAGAGTGATATCAACTTCAATAATAAAACTTTCATAGAGAAAGTTCCCAAGTGATAGCTAGGGATATTGAACCAATCATATTTATTTGGAAATTGATTTCTGAATCTTCCACAACTGAAAATTACAGTGAGTAGGGTCCAGGCTATAGTCTAATACCCTAGCATGACTGTCTCCACCATAGTATTATACTTAGCCACTGGTATAAATTTCTGTATCGCTTTAGAGTTTTAAACAGGCTTTATGTCATGTACATTAAACTTTTTAATATGTTCATCATAAAGAAATTAAGACTGGTTATAAAGTTCAAAGAGGATCCAGAAGCAAGGTCCGAGCTTGGGAACTCCTTGTACACTGGATTATTGTCCTGCTTCACTAGAGCCAAGTGGACGTGGATCAAGCTATGCATCTGCTGGTCACTATCGTTCTTTGCTGGGGTTAGCAGTCTTCTTGCCTCAAATTATTCCTTCTTAGGGAATTGCACTCCTTAAAATTAGAGACAAAGAATGCCAATCTATCTTTCCAAGGCACAGAAAGATACTTAACCTACAACCCTAGGAGGATTATTCAAACAGCTAAAACAGTTTCAGGAATGTTTAAATGCTTCAACATGATTTTTCACCAAAATTATTGCAGTTTGGAAGGCAGCAAATATTGTACAAAGCCAACAAAAAAATACATCTTCTGGGTGGGTCTCTCTGCTCTCTCCTCTGCGTTTCCATTACCATTTAAGGCGCCCTGTGCACCTATGGTACCAGGTACACAGGTGTTTAGATGCATAGTTGCCAAACCCTCAAATACAAATCTGCATTTCCTTGGTGAGAGAGTGCAATTAATTCACAAGGCAGTGGATGGAGCCATGAGATGAGTGACTGTGTGGCTTTCAAATCCGATAAATTATACAGATGTCAGTGAAAGCACAGCAGCATCAGCCCCCGCCGCCGCAGCCTGTGTGAAAAAACGTAGGCGTTCAGGCCCTGTTCCAGACTTGCTGAATATGAAACTGCATCTTAATAAAGCACAGAGTGATTCGTTTGTACAATAGCTTTTCAGAGGTGCTGGTTGGATACACATTCATTCTTGGGTGGTAAATTCAAGCGATAAACTTCTCAGCGGATAGGATTGGCACCTCTCAAAGTATCAGTTTCCTCCTCTGTAAAATTAATCACTTATGAATGTCAGAGTCCTCATTTTTTTTTTCAATTTTGATGATCTTGAGAGAAACAGCACACAGGAGTCAGGAACAAGATCCTTAATCCCATTATTCTCAGTGTTGGGATAGATCACCGTGCCACGACTCTTCTTCCTCCAAATGAGACCCATTATGGAGAGTCAGAGTCCTTCCAGTTCTGGTTCAGGTGCAAGAGACATACTTTTTCTCATATTTGTTAATTACACTAAAAATTCTGGATATCTTATGTGAAACAGATATAAGAATATTGTAAGGTATGGGAGAGAAGAAAACAGACCAAATCAGGACCCAGGGAGCGATGCGGCAGAAAGTTTCCTGGAGTTTTGTTCTGTATATCCTGGGGTGTATGCAGGAAGAAGGAGCTGCTCAAAAATGTCAAGAGAAGAAAACAAAAACATCTTCCCCTGAAGGGTCTCTCTCTAGACAAATTACTGGGAGTGATATCACTTAGGAAGACTAAAAATATTTATTTAAAAATGACAATGCTAATCTAAACATCTGAGAAAGAAATATAACTTGAGTCTGCAAAGGCTGAGTGGGAGTTCACCTGGCCCCACGGCAATGTTACACCATTCTTCTCTCCACTCATTAGTAGTATCAGAGAAATCTACACTGAGATCTTGGGCTTGCAAATCCAATAAATTGTAAGACTTTCTTTTCTTCCCTACCTAGTGGTGTCAGGAAAGCCCAGCTTGAAAATTTCAGTTCTTAATCCCATTTAGCAATAAGAAACCAATAGAAAAAGAAAGAAATGAAGATTTTGAAACATAAAAATTTAACCAAAAGAATTTAATGGCCCAACAACAGAACAAAGAGGACAGAGGAAGTAACTTGTAAACTTAAAACAAAAGGGAGGAAAAATAGAGCAGGAAAAGAACTAATATAAGTTAAGAGAACTTTAAGTTAAGTGAAGTTAATAGAACTTCAGAGACAGGTAAGAATAAAATTCTAAACATCCCTGTCACAAGCATCACAGAAGAAAAGGAGGAAAAAATAGGAATTAAAAAGTGCTTGAAGAAACAATGAATGGGAATTTTCTGAATTCAGTGGAAGACATAGCAATATAGAATCAAGAAGATTGCGAATCCCAATAGAATAGACCTGAAGAAATCTATGCCAGAATAGAACATAAACTCAAAAAACTAAAAACAAAAACAAACAGTTGCAATCAGTGAAAAAGAAACAGCATTTATGGACAAAGAAAAACAATTGGAATGACAGATTTCTCAACAGAAACAAACCACAGGGACCAAGAGGAAATGAAATATTTTTCTAGTATTAAAAGAAGAAATGTCCCACCCTGAATTTTATGTCAAGTGAATCCATCCCATCAAAATGAAGGGGAAATGAGGAAAACTTCAGACAAAAGAAGATTGAGAGAATCTGTAACCAGAAGACCTGCTCTAAAATAATGACTGAAGAAGCCTCTTCTTAAAATGAAGGAGAAGGAAAGGGAAACAGGGAAGGACAAAGAGAAGGACATGGAGAAGGAGAGGAAGAAGAAGAGGAAAGAAGGAAGGAAGAGTAAATGTTAAAAGAAGGAATTTGGAACATCTTAAAAGGAAGGATAATGAAAAGACAAAAACATAGGATGCAAGGGAGATATGGAAGACCAGGAACCCAACCACCCCCAGCAAGGCTTGGTGAAGAAAGAAGCACTAGCTAAGACACTGTGAAGTTCTAAATAACTGTGTGTTCAGGGCATGCATCCATTATTCCCTATTCACGTGGCTGCTCTTTCTAAGCCTTACATGATTTGAGAGCACAGGCCAATCAGCAACTCAGCAGGGGCTTTTGTTCTTGGCTAATCTGGTGCTTATCTGTGTTTTGATCAATCCTGTAATGAGGCCACAGGACTCTAAGCAAGGTGACCATCCTCACGGAATTCCTCTGAAAGGACTACCCAGTGTCAAGCTTCACAGAAAGAAGAGGGGCGCTAGCAAGAGATTCACTGGGTAAAAAGGAAATGAAAGAGGAGAAGTAACTATTGATAGCTACCGTGATGATGAATCAGAGACATTTTATTAAATCAAAATATCTACAACCAAAAGGACCTACACTGTCTGGTTTCACAGGACATCCTGGAAAGGCATAACTATAGTGCTAGAGAACAGGTCAGTGTTTTCCAAAGGTTGTGTTTGAAGCCAGTAGATCACTTCAAAGACAAAATACAAGGTTTTTTTGTTTTTGTTTTTGTTTTTGTTTTTAAGAGTGATGGACTATTTGATATTTACATTACAGTGATGGATATATAATTCATCCATTTGTTAAAACTCGAATGTATCACTTCTTGGCCTTTTAGCTAAGATCCAGCAGAAAACTCATCTGTACACCAGAAAGGATAATTATTGCCCTCTGAAATTTCAAAAACTAGAATAATATCAGTTTTTAAAACTCCATAGCCCTGTAATCTTTGTTTCTTGACCCTCTCTAACAGATGGTAAAGTATTATTAATTATAGAGAGAGAAGGGATTAAAGGGCAAATTCAAAGTCATTAATACTCAGGCTGTCCTTTAAGCTGCTTACACAGGTCCAATCTCTAATCTTAGTGCTTCTCAAAATGCTAGCAATTGGGAAAACATATTAAAGTATGAACCCTGTAAACAAAAAACTACTATGAAAACATGTAATGTATTAATGATTGAATCTGTTCTACTAATTTGATTTGAAACTGTCTCATTGCTATTTGTTCTTCAATAAAATTATGGGAAAAAAAAGAAAGACACAAAATGAAAAAAATAAATAAAAATAAAGTGGAGGCAACAAAAAAAGTCATAGTTCCTCCATATTTGGAATTGTCTAGTAAGAGATTTCCACTCTAAAGAAATCATAGCATACAGTATAGAAGAGCACTGCAAAGACTTTTTAAAAAAAAGGGATGTATAAGCCTAACCTCTCTTTCCCTTAAAAAAACTACATCTCAGGGCCAGGGAGATGGCTCAGTGGAATAAGTGCTTCCCTGGAAAGCACAAGGGCCTGAGTTCAATCCCCAGTTCTGAAAAAAAAAAAAAAAAAAAAAAAAAAAAATACATCTTCACAGCAGAATAATTAACTTTAAAAGAATATCATCAATTAAAAACATAATATCCTTTCTCACAGAATAGAGGATAAAAACACTTCTTAGTGCATCTGAAGTGTATTTTATCCCAAATCAGGCATACATAATAAAAGAGGGATATATATTAGTCTTGTAAAGCTACCAGATACTCAAAAATTAATCAACATAACCCACCATATTAGCAGGCTCAGGAAGAAGAATTGTCAGATCTATTAATTAAGAAAAGATATTTGACAAAATCCAAAACAATAAAACATCTCCTGGAAATAGGAGAACTCATAGGAGCATTTGCTAAAGTCTGTAGACTGGTGAAACAGTAGAGAATCCAGATACAGATGGACACAAACAAGTCCAGCTGGTTTTTGGTAAGTGTACAAGAGTAATTTAATGGAGTAGGGCAGACTGTCCCACAAATGGCTCTGAAGCAAGGAAACTGTGTCTATGGTTGACAGACCAAAAATAAGAAGAAAAAATCTTAACTTAATACTATGAATTATGCCAGCACCTCACATCTTGTACAAAACTTAGCTCAAGATGGACCCCAGGATTAAATGGGAAACTTAAAACTATAAAACTTACATAAACAAACACAGAAGAAAATCATTAAGGCCCTGCATTTAGAGAAAAGATCTTGGATCATTCAACAAAAGCGCAATCCATAACCAGAAAAATTGAGCCATTTTTTATTTTATTGAAATTAAAAATATTTTCTTTGTGAAAAATTCTGTTAAAAGAATTAAAAGACATACTACACTAGGAGACCATATAGATGAATTACACAGTCAACAATGGAGTTTTATAGAAACTAGAAAGAATCCTCAAAATGAAATAAAAAGGCAAAGAAATCTTTAAAATGAATTTTTAAAATACAGATACTTCATCAATGGAGATATACACACCACCAATAAGCAAATAAAGAATAAATAACACAAATATAGAAGAAATGCCACAAACATAGAAGAAATGCCAGAGTGGGCCAAACAGCTCAACTGATTAAACTGTCTGCAAGTAGTCATAGGGGCCGGGGGTTTGATCCCTGGGCCTGCAGTGCCGACCCCACCCCTGGGGAATGCTGAGAGAGCAATTGAGACTGGATGCGGTGGCATGCGCCTGTAACCCCATCTCTTGGGAGGCTGTAAATAGGCAGAGCACTACAAGTCTGATCTAGTAGTGAGACCCTAAGCACCCTGTAGACCTTTTCCCTAATATACAAAAAAAAAAAAAAGAAGGAAAGAAAATAAATACCATAAATATAATGTTTACCATATTCATCTATTAAGAAAATAAAAATTAAAACCACCAGAAGAAACAACTACATACTTAAGAGAGTCACTTAAAATAATTAAATAAATAAATGTGATAACACTGGGGAATGGCAAGAATGTAGAACAACTGGATCACTCACTCACTGCAGGTAGAAATCTACAGTGGAAGGCAACTGGGCAGGCTTTTCTAAAGCTAAGTGTGGATTTTACTTTTGAGTAGAGAATTTCACTCGTAAGCAGAGTAATTGCACTATCAACGTAGACAAAACTTAGCTATACTTAGACACTTGTACACCAATGTTCTTAGCAAGTAAATGCATTCTAAACCCCAAATGGAAATCATCCAAATCTGCTACAATAAATGAGCAAACAAACAAACAAACAAAAAAACTACTTTTGTGAAATGAAACACTGCCTGCCCACAGAAAAAAAAAAGAAAGAAAGAAATAGTGATATGGGCAACAGCTTGGATGAACCTCAAGGGAATCGTGATAAAAGGAAAAGTCCAATTTCAAAGGTATGAATCACTCCATTTATATGGGATTCTTGAAATTTATGAAAAAGTAGAGATAGTATGCAAGCCAGTGACTGGATATGAGTAGAGCTAGAGCTAGCCTATCATATATATATATATATATATATATATATATATATATATATATATATATATATATATATATAACTTTTTTCTCCAGAGAGTTATCTGAGTAAGCCCTGAGGGTTTCCTAGGTTGAGACTGTATGAAGTTGAGCAAGATTCTCACATTGGGGAAGACTGGGTAAAACAGGCTCCCATATATATATATATATATATATATATATATATTTTTTTTTTTTTTTACAACTTCCTATAAACTTATAATCATTTCAAAATATAAAGTTAGACCAGCCAGGTGGCTCAGCAGACCAAAGCACCTGCTTAGGCAGGCACAGTGGCCAGGGTTCGATCCCTGTGTGATATGCACCTCCACTCCCCACCCCCACCCTACCTCCATACACTGACAGCTATTGAGACTGGGTGTGGTGGCGCTGTCCTGTGATCCCAGCACTTGAGAGACTGAAAAACCAGAGAATCACCACAAATCCGATCTATGTAGTGAAAGCCTGAACACCCTGAAGGCCCTGTATATACATAAAGTTAAAATTGTTATTCTAAAGTCCATAAGAAGGCTGCACCTCAAGCCAAGCAGAACAGCAAATAAGTAGATATCTAAACCGAGCCTAAATTCAGAAAACCAAAAGTTCATATTCTCTCTCTCTCTCCCTCTCTCTCTCAGTCTCCCTCTCTGTCCTCCTCCCCTGAAGCTATTCTTCCTTCTCCTCTTCTCCTCCTCTGATTCCTCCTTGGTAAGCAGCTATAGTTCCTTTTCCTAAATACTAATGCTTCCCAATGTGCATTGTTTTTCATTCATTCCACAGACATATACTGATAGTCTACTATGTAGGTAGGCAGTTCTAGTTTCTGGGTACAGCACTGAATATAAGGTACCTACCCTTAAGAGGCTCCCATTTTTGTGGAAAAATGGATGGCAAATGTTAAAACACACACACACACACACACAAATTACCAAGTGAGATGACCTGCTGTAATAAACATAAAGCAGATTATGAGAAAGTGGTATTTTTTTAGATGATGATCAGAGAGGTCCTCACTGAGAGACTGGCATTTGAGCAGAAATTCAAATAAAGAAAAGAAATGAATTTGGTTTGTGAACATGGAGGGGAGGAGCATTCTTGAAAGAAAAAAGAAAAAAGAAAAAAAAAACAAAACCCTGATCTCTAATGGGAACTTACTTCTCCTGAAAGGGCTAGCATGGAATTGGAATGGTGTTAGCACCACCTATGAGAGGAAGTTGAGCATCAACAGGAGCCATACCATGAATGTCTTACTTATCTAGTGCTGCATGACAAACTTGCCCATAGGTAGCAGTTTCTCACACTGCACATTTGTTGTGCATTTTCTGAAGGACACTACAGGAGCAGATCGTGGGATGGTTTCTTCTTAGGGTCTTTCACAAGTTTGCAATGTACCTGTCAGCTGAGGCTGTAGTCTTTGGGAGCCAGAAGACTCGGTTCCAGGATGGTTCTCCCAGTTCTTCCCCATAATGGACATGAGGGTCATGCTGATGTGGTATCTGGATCCCCGCAGAATGAGGAATCAATGACAGATCAAGGGAGAAAGCACAAGTCCTTTATAACACAGCTGTCTCAGTTACTCTTCTCTTGTTGCTGGGACAAATGTGCAGGAAGGAAAGGCTTATTTAGCTCACAGTTACTGGAGGTTTCAGTCCATATTCAGCTGGCTCCAAGGCAGAGCAGCACGTGGCAGAGGGCAGCAGTTCATGGTGGCAGAAGTCAGCAAAACAGCAAGAGCAAAAAAGGAGGAGCAGTAGCAACAACGGCTACAGAGAGCACATCTTTTGTCTCCCTTAAGTTGCATTCAGACTATCAGCCCCAGGCTGGGTGTAACCCTCACACCCACAATCCCAGCAGAACTAAGACCCACAATCCCAGCCTTGATCATGAATTAATCTCAAAGTCTGCAGCCCCCACCCCATGACTGCATGAGGCCTTGGGAGGACCCCTAGACATAAACCACAACACCAGCTCACCATTACTTCTGCCATCTTCGTTGCTCACATAGACCAGCCCTAAAACAGCATGATCAGCCCTGAATGGCAACTCATTGGGGCAGTCCTGGAAGCTGGCTACCGCAGTGAGGTAAGGTGCAGGCCATGCAAAACATCTGTATTTCTCCTAAAAATGCAAACGTTTCCTAGTGGTCTGAAAGTCATGTGGTCATAACTATGCTTGCCATGAGCATAATAATGGTAGGGTCAGCAAGCTGTTTACTCAAAGGCCAACAACCTCTCCAAGGTTAGCTAACTTCTCTACACTCTTGTGAGGCTTTGTCCATGCACACAAATTAAACTAGTGCTTCTCCAACTTCACCATTTACCCATAGAATTTTTTATTTTTACTTTTTATTTTGTATTTTTGTACTTTAGGGAAGGGTCTTCAGGGTATTCAGGGTATCACTAAAAAGCTGGACTTGTAGTGATCCACCTGTTTACAGCCTCCTGAGAGTTGGGATTATAGGCATGCACCACCGAGCCCAGTCCTGATTGTAGTTGCAGCATGCCTTGGGGGTGGAGCTAACACAGCAGGCCCAGGGATCGAACCCCCAGCCCCTGTGCCTGCTTGTAGGTGCTTTAATCTGCTGAGCCATTTGGCCAGCCCAATCCATAGAATTTTTTAAAATATAGAGCTGGGCCTGGGAATTTCCATTTCTAACAAGTTCTTGAGAAATTCTGCTCTGCTTGTACGCAGACCACAATGTGGGCCACCTGATTTAAATGACCGTGTGTGTAGCCTGTGGTATAAATCATAAGGCTCAGCTTGAAATCCAAGCTTACACATCTTCATCCCTGTCAGAAATCACCTCTTAGGAATGACATCCCTCAGGAGAACACTCAACATATCCAAACTCAAATCATTCCCCAACACATCTATTCCTAAATGAGTATCCATCATCAGAGAAGGGGAACCACTAAGGACCCTAATACAACTCCAGAAGTTAGCTGTGACCCCTGATTCTTCCTCACCTTCATCCTTCATAGTCTATCAATCAACAAATTTCATCGATTTTCATTATACCTTTCTCAAAGCTGAACATGTCTATGTATGTCTCTTACTGTTTGTATCTCAATATCCCCCTAAAGCCTTACGCTCTCATAGGTGGGGCTTTTCAGAGATGGTTGGATCTACAGTGCTTAATGTTGGAATTAATGGTACATATCTAGAAGGAACCTCTACCCTGCATGTGGGTGGCAGCCACCAACAAATGTATAACCTGGATGGAATATAAAGAGAGAAAGGCAAGGCAGGCTGCTGCAGCTTGCTACCTTCTTCCTGCCTTGCAATGAACAGTTTCTCCCCTGTGACACCCCTCTGCCATGCCACCCCACCTTGGTGCCAGCTGACTATGGACTGAAACCTCTATAGACTATGATCGGAAATAATCCTTTCCTGCTTTAACTTTGGGTCTCCTATCTCAGCGATGAGAAAATGTAACTAAGACACATCTATTATGACTGCTCTGGTTCAATTCCCTAGTGGGTTTTACATATATTGCATCCTTCCATAATAGCTTACCAAAGCAAGCTGTGTAAAATTAAAAGTTGATCATGTTCCTTTGCTTTCAATGGTTCTCCACCTTAGATGAGGCCAAGGAAAATTTCCTCACTAATATGGGAGTAGAAGCCCATGACCTTCTAGACCTTGAGCTTGTTCCTCTTGCCTATCCTTATGCTATACGCGCTTCATATCCCAGCAGCCCGAGCTACTACACCCTGCCATGCTACACCATTCTGGGATACAATTGTTATGAACAGTTGCTATTGTTCATGCTTCTCCTCTACCTCAAATACTTTCTCTTCTACCAGCTTTTGCACATCAACACCCAATACCTACTATTCTTTAAGCACTGTACTCACTTGCTCCAAGAAGCCTCCCCTGCTATCCTTCTGTGTGCTTCCATGAATGCCTTACGTGCAATACAGATATGGGACTTTTCCCACAGCCCCAAGTTTTATATTTATTTATTTATTGTTCTATTTTTTTTATTTGGTATCAGAAAGCAAACTCAGGATCTTGTGCTTACCAGTCAGGCATTTATACTGCTGAGCTATCTCCCCAGCCCTAAATTTTTACATTGCTTTTGTTCTGCCTATCATTAGCAACTTAGAGGTTTAGGATGTGTCTTATTAATCTTTGCACTTGTAACAGTCCTGGCACATAACTGAAAATAAATGTGCATTAAATTTAAAACTGAGCCTGTAAAACTCCCGACCAAAATGATAAAGTACTGCATGACGTAGTTCAATGCGTCATATATACGTTATGATTGCAATATATGGCGAATGCTTAAATTAGGCATTTGCCTAATTTAGTAAAAGACACTGCCATTAAGGCCCCTCACTTTGAACACAGGCATCCCATCATTGGTGCCATTTTCTGAGGCAGTTCTGGAAGTGCTCTTTCCCGAATGTCTTTGCAACATGTGATCAAGCACACAGTGAAAGCTGCTGCCAAAGGCTGCACAAGGGAAAGGCTGGCTTATCAGAACATGCCGTGTCCTCTTCTATCTCATTCCCCAGATCGGACCCCATGTGACCTCTGGCTCTTGTCCAAGGCCAAGAAGACCATGAAAGGTAAATGCTCTGAGCCAATTCAGGACATTGAGGCAAGCTTGGCTGCTCAAATAAAGACACTAAAGATGACTGATAAGGTTATAAAGGAACTGAAAATTTCCTTTCACATAGTGACAGCATAGCCATAGTACTAGAGCAGCACAATTACTATGAGTTTGTGATGATGCTTGCAGGAAGAAAAAAATGCAGGTTGTGAAACAGTGTAGCACAAACAGTTGTGTACAGTGCACACCACCCGATGATGAAAATAAGTGACCACGTCTAGCTTGTTTATTTACTATGCTACATTTTTATCACTATTGTGATATATTTCTACTTTTTGTTTTAGAAAAGTAAACTGCAAAACAACCTCTAGTAGGTCTTTCAGGAGGGATTACAGAAGACATTGTTGGGACAGGAGATGACAGCTACATGACTACTATTGCTCCTCATAGACCTTCCAGCGGGACAAGATGCAGTGGTGGATAAAAGAGATATTAGCAGTCCCGACCTGTACAGGCCTAGGTTAACATGTGTGCCTGCATCTTCACTGTGCTAATAAAAATTATGAAAAAGTAAAAAGAGCTGGAAAAAAAATAGAGTAAGGACATAAAAAAGGTTGACAGAATGTATTCCTAGAACGCATGAGGCCCTGTGTTTAATCACCAGTATATGACAGAGAGAATATTTTTATAAAGCTGTACAATATGTTTATAGTATTTTAAAGCAAATGCCATTACAAAATAGACAAAAAAAATTCATTGTGCAGCCTATATGGTAAAGAAGTTAAAATAAGCTAAAGATAATTTAGGAATGAAGAAATAAGTAGTGCAGCTTAGGTGTGCTGTATTTATGAAGGCCTCCGTGGTACAGTGAAATCCCAGGCCTTTGCTGCCACTCCCCACTTGCTCATTGACTCACTGGAGCAACTCCTACTTCGGCAAATCCTATTTTTTTTAATCTTTTGTACTATATTTTTCTGTACTTTTCTGTGCTCAGATATGCTTGAACATGCAGATACTTGCTGTTGTGTTGCAATAGCCTACAGTACAAGTACAAGTAGCATGCTGTGCAGGCTTGTTAACAACATGTTAATATGTTAACACGACTTGCAGGCATGTGCTAGAAGCAGTGGGCTGTACCTTACAGCATAGCTGCAAAACAGGCTACTCCGTCTAGCCTTGTGTACTTACAATCTGTGGTGTTGTTTGTGCACAAATGTAATGGCTCAGCGATACGATTTTTATGTCATCAGCAACCACATAACTGTATACAAAGAAAAGTAGGGGAAAAATTAGTCTCACTTGCCTTGATGATAAATATAGCCATATTTATATTCATTCCTCCTCAGGGCCACATTCTCACTAGAAGAACCAGATGGGGTAGGGGGATGGAATGCATGAAGAGCTATTTAATTTATACACATGTATTTCTATGGGAGAGACTTCTCCCCTGCTGCAGCTGAGAACTAGCCTAGACACTCTAAGGAACACATGGTATATGAAACATAGTCCTATACTGAAGTATTTTATATTTGGGTGGAATAATAAGTTTGATATTCATAAAATAATGACTTAACAATACAAAAATTGGTGAATAACCACTAAGAAGGCAACAATATGCAATGTATTAATTATTGAAACTGTCCTATTAATCGGTTTTGAAACTTTATCATTGCTATTTGTTTCTCAATAAAATTATTATTTTTTTTTTTTAGGTTCAGTATCATCAAATAATTTATTTGAGATCAGAATTAAAACAACATGGATGGTTGTGAACTTGTATTTATTCTAATATGCATTAGTTATACCACAAATCCATGACAAACTACCAGGTCAATTTCATATTATTTCTTCAAGCCTGAGGTTTGTCGATGACTTCAAATTTAGGATCTTCAAATTTGAAACTAGGGAATGTGTTCATGTCTGCTTTACCATACATTTGCTTAAGCTTAAAAAGCTCTCTCTCCATATCTTGC
>PVKA01013265.1:0-10978 GCA_004027165.1 Ctenomys sociabilis | reverse complement strand
TAGGTCCTCCAGAGGCCTGACTCTTAGACTTGTATTCTCTAATCTTGTCCACAGAGATTTTCTGTACAGGATCAAGCTCCTTATTAAAGGCCACTGCTGAAGCACCAATGTTCCTTCGCAAGTGGATGGAGATTGCCGACCGAACAACAGAGGAAAACCTGAAGAGCCTCTGAAGAATCATGGTCCTTCTATAGTACTTGTACTCAGTCCCGAGCTCCCAGGGCCTCCACTGTTTTTTTTTAAAAAATACAAAAATTGGCTATTATAATACTAAATTATATTATATAATTGTACAGTCCAAAAGATCAGAAAAATGAATTTACAGTATTCTTCAGTATATTTTATATATACTATATATCATATTATTTCACAGTCTAAGGGTTCAGGAAACACACATTTGTTAGGTGGAAGAGAACTTCAAAGGAGGAGTTAAGACATAAGTAGGTGAGCTCTTCATGAGCTCATAGATGAAAACGACTCTCAAGGACCATGATAATTTTCTTAGTTTGGGCCATCTATCTGGCACTTACTGTGAGGTAGAAACTCTACTAGATGCATACGCCATTTCTAACTCTTCCAGGAATGCTAAAAATGAGTATCATCCTTCTTTTACAGATAAGAAAACTAACATGCAGAGATAACGAACCACGGCCCAAGGTCACTGCGCAGGAAGAGACCGATCCAGGATATCTGCCTTGAACTGGAACTTCCACCTCCATCCACCACTGCTGAGGAGCTGTACAGCCATATTCTAGAATGGACAGCTTTCAGGGGAGAACGCCTTCTCCAAAAGTCTTTACCTGAGGCTTCTAAGAAATGGGTCTGTGAAATAAAAGTGAAGCTCTCCTGTCATTTTTTTCAGGCTCATGGCAAAAGCTCCTTAAATGATCTGCCTGGAATATGCCTTTCAGTTGTATTCTTGAAAAAGTTAGAAAATACTTCAAAAGCTTAGTGATTTTTCTGAATATTCTTAAGTACATTTCCAGGGTCCATTGGTTTCCCTGAACCACGTAGTGCTTACTAGAGATAGAGCATTTTCTTTATCACAACAGGAACCTTACTTTCTCTTTACCATGACGAAGGCTTTGCTCTATTTGCAGAAGCTTAATGAAGGAAGTCTCAGTACATAACTGACATTTATCAGCAAGGGCTGGAAGTGGGGAGTCTGCCACTTTAATTCTATTAAGAGAATCTTTCCTGTTTGCCCACATGATAAATACATATGAATAATGACCTGCATCAGGAGAACATGAGAAGTGTTTGCTGAACTCAGTGATGCTACAAGACATTTTAGGAAGTGATAGCAGGTGCCCTCTGCTAGTGGTTCATCATTGCATCACCAAAACCATTATCCAATTTACTAATTTTTAATCCTTTTGAAGTCATGGATCCCTTTTCAAATTCAATGAAGGGGCCGGGGAGATGGCTCAATGGAATAAGTGCTTCCCTGGCAAGCGTAAGGGCCTGAGTTCAATCCCCAGTTCTAACCCCCAAAAATCAAACAAACAAACAAATAAATAAATAAAATTCAATGAAATTATGAATGTTCTCTCTTTCTCCAACAATAGTACATAGACTACACATCAACCTGCTGATTCTACAGGCATTTAGGGTTTGGAGATTGAAATACCCTTGATGCATTTTTTTAATTGTATCAGTTATTTAATTATGTTCTTAGAAATTTAGAGAGAGCAGGGAGATGGCTCAGTGGAATAAGCACTTTCCTGGCAAGCACAAGGACCTGAGTTCAATCCCTGGTTCTGCGGGAAAAAAAAAAAGAAAGAAATTTAGAACACTAGTTTATCAAGATAAATTCCATTTGTCAAAGCAAAAACAGATCACAGATAGCCCCCGAGCTGAGGAACAGCTTTGATTTTTGCTAAAATCTGTGAGTCCACTGCTTTCTGATCCACCTTGCGCTGCTCTGAGATCTGGTACCTCTCTTTCTTGGTGTCGAAGATCTCACCCTCCTGGTGTCTGGGTTTCTGCAGCTGCGTCTTCTTCAAATAAGCATCAGTGAGGTGTTTGGGGATTTTCACTTTGCTGACATCAATTTTTGTAGAGGTGGCAATGACAAATTTCTGGTGTGTTCTTCATAGAGGAACATGATTGAGGCTAAGAGGCCCAGTCACAAGTAGCGAGCCACTGGCCCACTGCTTTAGGAAGAGCACTCTCTTGCCTCTGTGACGCCCAGTGAGGATGACTGAGATGGTGCCAGGAGTGATGCTAGCTCGAAGTTTCCTCACATGCTGACTGAAGGGTTTCTTGCCATGGCTCAAGAGCTTTCAGAGCACACTTCAGTAGGGTGTTATCTAGGCATTTTTCGAAGCTTAACCACCTGGCTACCTCCATTCTTATTCCCATCTACTGGTTTTATGATCGTAGCAAGAACTTTCTCCTTTTTCTTCTCAGCTTTTGATTTAGCAGCTGTGTACTTTCTCTTGTACAAAACCTTTCTGGAATATATAGTAGATCGGGAATATCTACCAATTCCTCTAACCAGGACAGGATTTTGGCTGCAGTGGGGCTGCCCCTTCTTGGGCTTTTTTGCCGTTACCTTACCATTTTTACCAGTGCCACTGGCAGAAGCCTTCTTGGCTTCAGGTTTCTTCTCTCTAGTTTCTGGCTTTTCAGTCTCTCCCCCCCTCGCCGCCATCTTGCAAGATGGGAAAGACCTTTGATGTCTTTACCTAAAGCACTGTGTAAGAAAAGCTGTCAGGGCACCAGGCTATGCTCAGTAGGAAAGAAATATGATGCCTGATCTCAGTCAGGGAAGACCCCGACAGCACATGACATGAATGACGGGAGACCACGAATCCCCCATTTCCAATCTTAAATAATTTTTGCTGCTACTAACACAAGGTGTTATCAAAATATACAATGAATGCTTAAAGATTATGATATACAGTCAAAGTATATTCCCATTCATCCCCTCCAAGTGTGCTCCTCACTTTGAACACACTTATTCTGCCCTTCTTGCCACCTCTGGAAACAAGATCTGGAAGTCTTCTCTCATAAACATCTTTGCAAGGTCTGACCAAAAGTATGATGAGGGCTGCTGCTGAGTGCCCCCCAGCAGAAAGGCAGTATTCTAAAACTGCTACAGCGTGTGTCCTCCATTGTAATCAGCACATCTAGCACCATGTGACCTCTGGCGCTTCTCCCAAGTCAAATGATCCTGAAAGATGTTTTGAAAAGCCGGGCATGGTGACGCATGCCTGTAATCCCAGCACTCAGGAGGCTGAGGCAGGAGAATTGTTGTGAGTTCGAGACCAGCCTGAGCTACAAAGTGAGCTTAAGGCCAGTCTGAACTGCATAGTGAGACCCTGTCTCAAAAAAGACAAAAAAAAAAAAAAAAAAAAAAAAAAAAAAAAAAAAAAGGATGTTTTGGGTTGAATCAGGATACTGAGACAGCCATGACAGTGCAATTAACTGAAGACATGCAGGAGAGAGCATTGCAGAACCATTCCCAAAAGTGGCAAGAATGGTGGGCTAAGTGTGTTTGAAATGAGTGGAACATTTTGAAGGGAATGAAGGGCAGTGTGTCTTCTATCGTAATCAATGCATGAAACTTAAATGTACACTGTATTAGTTAATATATAGGCTCCTGTTTGTGAGTCTCCTCACCATAGCCACAAGAAAGCAGAGGTTTAGTCTATTATATACATCAGAGCCTGAAACATCGCCTAGAAGAGAAAAAGGTGTTCCGCATGTGCAATGCAGTGAATAGCTATGGCCCCTGGAAGTTATGGAGGTAAAGATGTTTACTGCCTTCTGTGTAAATCAGTACTTGCTTTTATTTATAATAAAGCTATATACTTTGTTTCAAGTATCATAGTCTATCGGTATGATGCTGAAATTCATAGGAAAAGACTGTATTTGGTTTTTAGCATTTTGATTGATTTTAATTACATATTGTTTCCTTTGTGAATGTTAGGGAATTTTGTCTTTTTCCACATCGAATGACCAACATCCTCTTAACCATTCAGGTCTAGTGACTTCACGGACAAAATAGAGTCCATGGAAACAATTATAAAGAAAATACTAAGCATTTGAATTCTTAAAAGTCAGCCTCTCTGAGTTTACTTGCTTAGCCAGTGCTATATATGCTGATATAAATACTGAATGTTGAAATATTAATATAAGTAAGCATTTATTATTGACAACAGCTAAAGCAAGGTGTGGCTTTGGTACTTAAAAACTATTTCCTCAAATGGTTTAAATATGGCCTTTGCAATTTGTTCCCATTTCAATTACTTCAAAAACCATTTCCCCAATTATAGGACAAAGTCCATTTTAGCACATGTTAAATTTTCACAGATTGTGAGTTGGAAGACTACGAATTAATGAAATTGTGTTTTATTTTGTAATCGGTGTTCCTAAATTTAATCAAAGGCAGTGCTTTAGCTTCTATTTGTTTGCTTAATTTGGAGGAAAAACTAGTAAAAATGATGACAAACAGCATCTGATTGCTTGTGATGAAAGATGAAGCTACATCTCGAAATTATAGCCCATAAAACTCCACAAGTCTGTGTGGGAACAAAATTTTGCATTTAGCATTAAGTGTACATATTTAGCATTCATGATTTCCATTCTGCATTCACTGCCAACATTTTCAAAATATCTGGCTGATAAAGGAGCTGGCAGGCGCCTAATAAGAACAGAAGTTAGCGGTAGAAAGTAAAGTCTCTCTGAATTTGTTACTACTGGCTTTTTTAGGCTGCTTGCCTCACGAGGCTTAGGCACTGAAAGGAGTTGACTTTGAAACACACACACACGATGCTCACACCGCTCATAGCTGTGGGCTCCATCCTTTGCGTGTACTTTCGTGCTTCTCCTCACACACGGGCTGTCTTGTTCCCACATGTGCCATTAATTGGCAAGAACGCTGCTCATAGTTGGCTGATCAAGATAGAGGCTGTGCAAAGGAACAGGATTAGAGACAGCCCAGGGTTTCCTTTTCAAGGAGGTTTAAAACATTTTTTTTCTCACTAACTTCCTTCCTGTTCTAACTGCCAGCGCTCAGAAGTCAGAGTTGAGAGACAGAGAGGCACACGACAGAGACCTGACGCGCTGAATGTGAGTTCAAACGCCACAGGGTCGGGGAGGTGGAGGTGGGCTCCGAGGGGTGTGGGGTCCATCTGTACCAGGCTACTGCCCTTGGCAGAATTTTCTTAAGAGCACAGTTCTCTCTGCCACAAATTTGATAAGAGAGTGCTCAAGAGGTTGCTAGGTTCTGCCGAAGGGGAAGTTAGAGCAGTGAGTCAGGGGTGCAGCTATGGGGAGGGTAAGAGGCACTGCAGCTAGGGAAAGCATCCAGGCTGCGCTGGGGAGGGCCTCAGAGCATACCTGCGGGGGGAGAGCTGGAAAGGCTTCCTGAGAGCGGGAGCCGGCGCCTGGCCAAGCTCAGAGGCTGCAGGTCTAAACTGATACGGATCACGCTGGTGTGTCTTGGGCTTCGCTGGGGTGGAGATGTGCGGTTTCCTGTTTTTAAGCAGACTGTTTAATGAGGCTGGCTCACCAGAGAAAAAGTGGTTCAGAGTTGTCAAATACCAAACTGCTTTCCACTAAAGACCTGTCTGGTAATATAAGCAAAACGCACAACGGAGTCCTCCCTTCCAGTAAAGGAACTTGGTTGTTAAGGGGAAGCGTGGTAGGACATACTGACCTTTCCTTTTCTGTCAAGTGCTGAGAGAGTTTCTACCAGGACGAAAACAGAGTTTAAATTCCTGGGGTGGGATCAGGCAGAAACATATCCAGTGTGGTGCTGTGGGGTGGGGGTGGGGGAGCCCTTTATACCTGAGAGAACTAAAAGTAACCAGGAAAATACTAATTGTTTAAAGAGACAGAGTCTAGAAAAAATACAAATGTCTCCACTAGGACCCTGGTTACTGGATCTTCAAACTGTCAGGTTCTGAACTTTGGCCACCATCTGATATGCTTTAGACATGGCTGAAATACCCTCCTCCCTTTTAGAGGATTTCCCAGCCAGTATCTGCTGCCCATTCTGTGACTGAAGTTTGTGTCACAGGTAGTTTGTGATGTAGATCTGATAAGCCTCATGCTTCAGTCCAGGTGAGGAGGGCGGGGACTACGGCCAGGCTGAGGCCTCCCCGCTGTCCCTGTGTACAGAGGAGAGCCACTGTAACAGAGTTGGCATGTTCAGTCCTCACTGTAGAAATAAGCAGACGGGCAGTGGAAATCAAGAGGTCAGTGGTCACCTGTTGGCTAGGGGTCCAGTCACAAGCCGGTATCATCAGTGTCACCATTTCTTATTGTTAAATAGGTCCTTCCCAGTACCACACACAGAACACCCATGTGGTAACAGGGTCATCTTACTCTTTTATAAGATATGGAAACCTCTGAGAGAGCAAATCATTCTTCAACCTTGTCACACAGTTCCATCCTAGGAAGGAGAACCGTACCATAGCTGGTGGGCATCCTCCAGGCCCTGGGACGGAGTCCTTCCTTGTTTGATAGAGCATGTTTGTCCCAAGGAAGTACGTGCAGAGCAGCCGAGGTGCTGTGTTCATGGGAGCCCGACATGGCCAAGCTATCCTGAAGAACATTTATAAGAACAAAGTATGCTATAAACTTCAGCTAGTAGGAAGAGAGGAGCCCTGGGCAGTAAAGACTAAGCGGAAAAATAAATAAATAAATAAATAAAGACTAAATGGATAGAAAAAGGAGAACCAACCTTCTTCTGCCTTCTATGTACAAGGTGTGGCATTAGAGACTTTTCAATTTTCACCTCAAGAAGACACGGGAAGAACATTAAGACTCAGAAATGTTCAGTGTCTGAGGTCACACCCTAATACAAAAAGAATTTGATTACTACATTGCCTCGGAATGGGATTTTATTCTTATTGTTTTAAATACAAAATAATAATAATAATAAAAGGATTAGAAATGATACAAAATTTCATTAAACAAATTAATAGGAATTCAACAATGGTTGCTGTATTGCCTGATGTTTTCAAATGACAAATAACAAAATAACTTAGTTATTTAAGTTACCAAATGTAAACCTGCAAAAGTGGTCTTTTAAAAAGAATGGAACAAAACAACACCAACAAAAACGTTATATGAAATTAAAAAGCAAAAAAAAAGAATAAAAAGTAAAACATTTTAAGAATTAGTTTTTTTAAATGTCCCATGGAAGAAACTTTCTCTAATTCTTTGTGGCTCAATCAGCAATCTTGCTACCTGAGTTAGATCCCACAGTGACAACTACAACGGTCTCTTGTTGTTCCTGAAACTGCCAGCGTTCATCTATTCCATAAGCGTTTAGCAAACAATGCTGTGTTGTATTAAATTTGCACTCTGGCTTTAGCCAGAGTTGGTAATAAATGTACTTGGGCTTGCTTCAACAGCCTCATGTTCTAAGCACAAGTGACTAAACTGTCTTGGATGTCTGATATTTCACTCCTAATTTAAAACTTCTGTGAGCATAGGGGCTTGTTGAAGTGTAGTCCTTCGCATGGCAATGCTTTTCCACAACACACCCTCCCTGAGGGTTATTTGGTATCCATAAGGGACTCCACAAGGTGGATCCTCAGAAAAGCTCAATGGCTCCACTGAGTTCTCTGTCCTTTTGCGTGAAAACCCGTGCTCAAATAGCATACCGTGAAGGTACAGGCAAAAAAAAATGATGCATTATTTTTCTCACAAAGGGAAGTGTTAAAGAATTCTGCTTCTAGAAAATTGTATCCTCTTCTGGATTAATTATGATATTTGTTGGGTATAAAAAAATACACCCGTAGGTGATAGTTGGGCTCTCTTCACCCAGTTTTGAGATTTCAGCCATTTTAGGGGCTGAGCTGTTCCAAGGCTGAGTCAGTGAGGGATGCTGAGAGACTTGAGGATTCCACAAGGGAGAGAAGTCCCTCTGGGGTTCTGAGATAAACCTGGGGTCCCCAGATGTGCCGGATACCAGGCAGGCAGCAAAGCAGACACATTCTTCTTAGCTCTGAAATGTCCATAGTCTTTCAAAGACACCCCCCCCCCCCAAGCTTTCAAGGACCTGTCCCAGACAAGCAACCCTGGATTCAGAAAGTAGGACGCACCCCAGACACTGGGGAGTGGAAATCAGGTGACAGCAAATGCTTCGCCATACAGGGACTTTTCTGAGGGAAAGTCCCATCTCTGGTATTTCTATATTTTTTCTCTGTCTCTCTGTCTGTCTCTGTCTGTCTCTCTATCTGTGTGTGTCTCTCTCTGTCTCTGTTTCTGTCTCTCTCTATCTCTGTCTCTCTGTCTCTGTCTATCTGCTCTCTCTCTCTCTTTCCTTTTCTCTTATACCAAATACATAATCCCTTGTGGCCTGTGTGCAAGGACACCTGATCCAGCACCCTCCAGCAGATCTAGCTTTGGGAGTTCAGTCTGCCCTGTTTTATTCCAAAACCAGAGGGAAATCTGTCCATCAGCTGGTGTCAGTGTCCACTGACATTTCTCATTATTCACGGAATGACCTCTGGTTTCAATTAGGCAAGGGAATAATAAATAACATCTAAAATTAAATTGTTTATGTGGAAGTTTTCAAATGAAATATAATAGCTACAGTCCCATTTTAAGCTGAATTCCATTTATAAATAGCCCTTGCATTTCCCAGAATTTCTGGTTCTATTCTTCCTCAAAGGAGCAGAATCTGCTTCTGAGGAGGAAGTTTGGATTTATGTAGCTCCTGCCCAGTGGAAAGCATTTGGTACCTAGGAGACCACTGACCTAGGATCACCAAAGCTATGCCACAGAAGAGGCCACTGGTAGCACGAGGCAGGGAAGGGAGAAACAGATAAAGTGAAATATTGATTGAACTCCATTACTGAACTAAATTTTTCACACTTTCTTTAGCTCTTCAATGCCACAAGGAAAGATTTTTATTACCAAGTTGCTGGTGGTAAAACTGAGGCTCAAGGCAATAAGCAACTTGCTTGAGTCCTGTAATAACCCAGGGAGCATTCACAACTTAAACTAGATAGGACCTCATTGGACTTCAAACGCAATCATTCCATTTTTGCTCTACTTGAAGTTGGGGCCCAGAGAGGTTGAGCAACTTATGCAAAGCAGCACAGGAACACAGTTGCACGGGAAACACCCTCATGTGACACTTTCGTGCTTTGTCAAAGTTAGCCATGTAGAATTTATGAAGAAGCATTTATCCCTGCTTGTGCACCCCAAGAGAGGTCTCCCAAATGACTAATGGGCTCAAATTTATCATGACTTCTTAGTAAAGACAACTGAAGGGTCAAGAGTGTAGTGCCTGCAAGTCAGATTGCCTGTGCTCATTCATTTTGCAGCTTACGTGAGATGCAAGTAACTTCATAGACATTACTTAACCTGGACTCTAGTCCAGGTTGTGACCTGTGAGAAAGTCATGATGCTAGTGCTGACGAGACAGCTCAGCAGACTAAGCGCCTGCTTTGGCAAGTGCAGGGACCAGGATTCTATCTGTGGTACCACATGCTGCATCAGCCCTGCCCCTCCGCCCACCCCACTCCACCCCACCCCCCATGCACCAAGCTAGCCACCGAGACGAGGCACGGTGGCCCGTGCCTGTAATCCCAGCACCCAGGGAGGCTGAAAACAGGAGGATCACTACGAATCTGAGCTGTGTAGTGAGACCTTGTATCAAATACATAATTTTTTTAAAAGAAAGAAAATGACGCTGCTCACAGAATCACATAAGATGATCCTTAAGAATGTAAATTATGCTACATGTGATGACTACTGAAATTATTATCTAGAATAAAACTGGTTGCTCTTCAGGTGATGGGAGCAGAAGCAATCGTAGAATTTTCATAAAATTCCTATTCTCATTTCAATGAGTCTCTGTAACACAGAAGGATAAAAAAGGAAATTTGATTTTCTTCGCTAAATATACACATATATTGTTTAGGAAATTATGGTCAAACCATATACCCCATATGTCTGGGTGTTTAGGAGAATCTATTTCCCAGAGACTACTTGTGAAATCAAGAATTACAAAGTAGTCCAGAGGTGGTAGTGCATGCCTGTAATCCCAGCACTCAGGAAGATGAGGCAGGAAGAGTGTTGTGAGTTCGAGGCCAGCCTGAGCTACAAAGTATATTCAAGGCCAGCCTGAACTGCATAGTGAAACCCTGTCTCAAAAGGACAAAAAAAAAATTGCAGTACAACATTCAATAATGCTCCACTATACTCAGAACTCCTACTCAAAGAATAGATTTTCAGTGTTCCTGATACCACAAAATAAGGTAATTATGTAAACTAGATGTGTTAATTTGTCTGATCTTAGTAGCCTTTTACTACCTAAATGTCTACATGCATAACTACCATGCTTTACACTTTAAATGCATAAAATAATTTTTTTGCAAAAGTGACATATAGGAAGTACTGATTTATTGTTTGCCATGCTAAATATATGCATGGCAAATATTTCTTTCTTAGACTCTTAGCCATGGCTCTTTTCATTCATGACATGAATAGAAAAATTTAAGTTCTGTGGGACTGAAATATTCAATGCTTCCTTCTATCTTTATTTCGGCCTTTGTAAAGTGCAACAGTGTTTCCTTCACAATGCTGTGATTATCCAACAAAATAACGTATATGAAGCACTTAGTGCGCATTTGGCTCAGGGTAAGAGCTCAGCAGCAATATGCAGTGGTTAACAAAGATGTTTTTAATTATTCAAAGAGCTGAGGGTAAAAGAAAATGACTATGTGTTGGAAAAACTAAAATTAAGAACGCAGCATCTTTTGGGATTCACATAAGTTTAAAACGACAAAATACATATTCCCTTAGATACATTAGTGAGATAAGGTAACTAAATTTCTGATAATTTAGCTGACACATAACTAGAACAGGAAAAATCTGCAGATAGTCTTAGAAATTTAAACTATCTAAGGGCTGGCAAGACAGCTCAGCAGACAAAGGGCCGAGATTTGATCCCTTGTATCACGCGTCACGCTAGCCCCGTCCCTGGCGCGCTGAGCCCAGAACT
>PVKA01013264.1:47500-55439 GCA_004027165.1 Ctenomys sociabilis | reverse complement strand
TGGGATTACAGGCAAGTGCCACCACACCCAATTTTGGTGGCCATCTCTTTGGGCCCAAGGCAGGGCCAGCATGGCATGAGGCACCAGGGATCAGGCAGCACTATCTTCCTGGCCAACAAGTTAACTGGCATATATATATATATATATATATATATATATATATATATATATATATATATATATATATATATCAGTACCATAAATTGAACTTGGGACTTTGCACTTGCCAGGAAGGTGCTTATGCCGCTGATCTACATCCCCAGCCAATGCCCCCTCACCTCCCTTTTTTTTTTTCTTTTCTCTTTCAGTGGCCTGTCATTCTAACTTTCTCCAGTTTTCATACAAAACTCTACCATAGGACATGAACTACTTCTACTTTTGCCAGTCCTATGAGGAAAGCCTGCCTTTCTCACTCTGTTGTTTCATCTTTATGTTAGCATTGCAGACTCGCCCTATGCACTTTGTCAGAAACGGCACAAGGATTCCTATTTTTCCCAATGGTTTATAAGTTGATACCGTACTTCACTATCTTCTTCTTCTTCTTCTTTTTCCAGTACCTGAGATTGAACTCAGGACTATACATTTGCCAGGCAAGCGCTTATTCTACTGAGCTATTTCCCCAGCCTCAGTTCGCTATCTTCTATGTTCAAATTGTACTAGTCTGGCCAATGTGAACCCTCATATTGCACCCCTGTGCCGTTTGGATAAGCTCCATCTTTTTATTTTAATCAGTCTTTCTTTTGTAGCATAAGGTACTCCATATTCCTACTAGCCTTACACTGCCCTAGCCCAGAAACTTGTCATTTCTCTGAGAATTGCTGGCTCCCTTTAAGGGCAGCATGCTGAAGACTAACTAGTCTGAGCATCATGTGTGCTCGTGGCTGCATGGCACACTGGCTCCCGAGCCCTTTCGGATGACAGCAAGGCCAGAAACTCCTGTAAAAGATGACCCCATGCATGGAGGTGAACTAGCACGGAGACAAAACTTTCCAAGGGACAATGTTTTGAACCAGCATTAGAAAACAAAATTTATGTCTTCTGGAACAAAGAGTACAAGAGTTCAGGCTAGCAGAAAAAATCAACATGGGCACAGTGATAAAGAACCAGGCTCACTGTGCCAAAGGACACCGGTGCACGTGGCTAGACTTGAAAGCAGCTGCTGCGGTCCACAGGCTCCATACGCAGGACAGAGCATTCAGGGCGGATCCCAGTCCTGTTCACTTGGGTTTCACATTTCCTATGCTTTGGGGCCACAAGCCACTGGGTTGTGTTAACTAGAAAACAGTGCAGTGCCTTCCTGGGACACTTGTGGAGCCATGGGAATCTACATGAATTCTTTACTTGCTCCCGTGTGGATCCAGTAACCTCAGAGATACTCGCCCTGTGCACTTTGTCAGAAGCGGCCCGGGCACCAGAGAGCACACCTAGTCTTCCACTTTGTGTTAGCATTTTAATGCCAACTTTATTTTTTTTTTTCAAACATGAAAGTTAACATGTAATCACTTCCACTATTCTCCCCTGTTTTTAGAAGAAAATTTAAGGCAAATTGTAAATATACTTTAATATACATCTCTTACACTCATCATATCCAATAGATACCATCATCTAATAGTACACAGCCCTTCATTTTCTCTAATTATTGCAAAGATGTCTTTTTTTTTTTTTTTTTTTTTAACCTATTTAAAATAAAAACTAAACAGCCAGGCATGGGGCTCACACCTGTAATCCCAGGTCTTTGGAGGCTGGGGCAGAAAGATTGGCATGAATTGGAGGCCCGTCTGGGCCACATAGTGAATTCAAGGCCTGCCTCAACTATATAGTGAAAGCCTGTCTCAAAAAACTAAAATAAAAATAAAGGTTTATATACTATATTTGTTTTATTTTTATTTGTTTTTGGGTTTTTTTGGCCTGCTCAGCCCACCCTGGGGGTGGGGCTAGTGTGGCATGTAGTGCCAGGCATTGAACCACAGTTCCCTGGACCTGCCTTAGCTTGCCTCAGCAGGCACTCTAGACCACTGAGCTATCTCGCCATCCCCTATACATTATATTTGGAGGATGGATTTCTTAACAGTTTTTCAACCTATAACAGTTTTCCTCTTTTTAAAGTGCTAGTTACTTGTTGAAGAAATGTGTAGAACTTTCCATATTCTGTTGTAGTGGGCTGTCATCTAACTCTTAATATCTGAGGAAGGCTTAGCTGTGGAGAAAAGATTCAGGGGCCAACTACACATCTGGGGTTCATACAGTGATAAGAGAGAAGACACTGCTAAGGCACAAGGTATCAGGCGACAAAAATCCAAAGGAAGGGGCAGGTGGAAAAGGGGCAAATCAGCCTGTCCTTCTATCCAAGGAAGGAGCTTCTGGAGTCTGGAGCAGCGCCAGCTAGAAGTCTCTCCCCAGGGAGGTGATGAGTTGGGCACCAATGAGCTGATGTCATTTATGCAGGAAACCAAACACCACTTTTCCAAACTCACAGAAGGAAGCAGCAGAGCATTTTCATGGCTTCCACCAGCATGTGATAAACTGCTCTGTCTGTGCTAGTTCATATTACCAGAAAATATCAGCATTTGCATTATTCTTATTGTGGAGAAAACAATCTTTAGTTCATTTTATCACCTTTCAAATAAAACACTCCTTTGTGGGAAATCAGTTAAGGAGAATTGAGGCTTAATTTAAATCAAAGCAGACCTTCGGGACTTCTCTGCCCATGAAAGGTAGGAGCCCCCTGGCTGTTGCATAAACTAACTTGGTGTCTGGTTTTTGTTTTTGTTTTTGTTTTGTCTTTTTGAGACAGAGTCTCACTATGCAGTTCAGGCTGGCCTTAAGCTCACTTTGTAGCTCACGCTGGTCTCGAACTCACAACAATCCTCCTGCCTCAGCCTCCAGAGTGCTGGGAATACAGGCATGCGCCACCACGCCCAGTCCTTGGTGTCTGTTTTGTCTTTCATCCCTGTTTGTCCCTTGGTGAATGGTACTAGAAGGACTAGGCCCCTACAATCAGCACCTATGTAGGGAAACATCAGACTGGGTTGGTTCCTCATTGGTGGCACCTGGGATGGGGACCTGAGGCCAGTTTGCTCCTTAAAAGCGTTTGTCTTCATGTGATAATTTCGGTTTAATTTACACCTTTAACTTTTCTAAATACCTGCGTGTGGTGAAACCAAAGCACACGGGTATAAAGTGACCCAGTAATCATGCAGGAACAGAAGGCAGCTCCGTCCTCCCTGACCAGCTGTCTCAGAACATGTACTCCTTTGTTTTTTGTATTTATTTCTTTGTGCTGCTTAAAATGACGTAAGCTGTCCTTTCACAGTTCAAGAGGTGAGTTGTCTGATATCAGGCTGTCTTGAAAGCTTAGTGTGATTTCATTTTAAATAATTACCCTTGTAGCAATTCTCTTTCCAAATCAGATCATATACTCAGGTACTCAGAGTTAGGAGATCACCCTATTATTTTGGGGAAACAACTGAATCTATAACATCCTCCTTACATAAATGGGCTCGATATAATTGAAGTGTGCATGTGCAGGTAACAACTTTTCTGAATTACGATTTCTTTATCTGTCAAAAATGAGCCAAGCAGACCAGACTCCACTTCTTGATAGCTTTTTGGCCTGAGTATGCTGTAAAGAAAGCACTGTAGGGACCCAATCTCTGAGAGGGGTAGAAGGGAGAAAGGGAGAACAGGTCAGATTCAGAGATACAGAGAAGCCATCACGATGTGTCACCCAGTGTGTAGGGAGGGACCTTCATCAGCTGCATACCATGACCGTGGAGGGAACTGGAAGTATGTACTGCTTGAATAGGCACAGAAACTAAGATGAGCAATGGATGCATTCTTTGTGTGGTGCAAGGCAAGAGACACTTTGATAGTGTGTATGTGTATATAGGGCACTTCTAAATGGTAAGAAGTCTTGTCGTATGCAGTAGGAATAGAGAGGAGAGTGCAGAGACACTTTCTGTGCATGTGTGGAAATAGGCAATGAGTTGTCCTCTGCTGCATATCAAGGAACATTAGAAAAGGGTCATTTGGGCACCCTGTTCTGTAATACTTTACTCCATAGAAATCACTGCAAATACACATAAAAATGATCAAGGACACCAAGCCTCTTTTTCAGAAGGGAAATATTGGTCAAGACCTATTTCTCTTTCCCCTGTTAGTGGTAAGGCCGATTTCTAGCACAGACTTTCTATGTTGAAATTTTATTTTATTTTTTTGAAATTTTAATTGAATTTAAAAATAGGCCTAGGGTTGGTAAGATAGCTTAGCGGACTAAGCGTCTGCTTTGGCAACTGATTCCTGCTCCTGCCTGACAAACCAGCCCTACCCTGGGGGGCATGACCCAGTCCAGGCACGGTGGCACAGGCCTGTAATCCCAGCTCTGGGAAGGATAAAAACAGAAGGATCAATACAAATCCGAACTGTGTAGTGAGACCCTGCACCAAATATGTAAATGAAAAAAGTAAATAAATAAAAATAGGCCTCATGATATATTCAAGAATATATCAGAATATCTGGTACAATTTTAGGTTTAGCTATCATTATGGGTTGCACTGTGTTCCACTTACCCAATACCTGGTGTCCCAACCCTAGCATGTCAGAATGAGACCTGCTTTGGAACTGAGTAAACTGAAAATGTATTCAACTATGATGAGGCCATCTGGAGTGGGGCGGGCTCCTAATTCAATGTCTTCTGTTCTTATAAAGGAACAAATTTCAATACAGACCCACATATGGAGAAAACCAAGTCAAGAAGAAGGCGGAGGTCCAGTGATATTTCTAGATGTCAGAGAACTCTAGAGATTGCCAGCCACTGCTAGAAGCCAAGAGAGGCCTGGATCAGATTCTTGCTCCCAGCACTTAGAAGAAACCAACACTATGGGCACCTTGATCTCAGTTTTCTAGCCTCTAAAACACTGTAACAACTGAACTTAACTTATAGAGAATTGAAGAAGGAAAGTGGACATAAACAGCAGTAAGATGTGCTATGAACGTGTACCAACTCCCAATGATGAATATAATCATTATGTACCGCACATGTGCACTAATAAAAATAAAAATGTCTTAAAGAAACTTCTGTTGTTTAAGCCACTCAGCTTGTGGTACTATTGCAGGCAGACAAATTAGATAAACACATTACAGTCAGTCAGATAGGGTCAGGCCCTCAAGGAGATAACACAGAAGACAAGATACCTTACAACTGTGGGAGGGCCGATGCTTGTGTTGTGAACCAGACCTAAAGACCAAACAAATGCTAACCTCCCTAAAGAACAGCATCCAGGATTGATCATTATCCTAAGAAAGCCAGAAAGAATCATTATCTGATGGGCAGCAGATAAGGTCCTGTTTTACATTCCTGCCCCCTTGCTTTGGGACTCACTTTCCTGTTTGGTCCTGGACTTAATTTTACCTGAGCAATGGTGCTTGTTGACCACAGTTTTGTCCCACCCCATATCCACTTAAGTGGGTTCCCATTCTCTCCATCTTCGCCCCACATAGTTTTATACTATAAAAGTCCCTGGAAGAGATAGCTTCCTGGGGACTACCTGTTCGGGCCCCTTCCTGTCCCTCTCTGACAGGAGCTTTTCTTTCCCTCAATAAATATATTCTGCTCACAACCTCCATTTGTTCCTAAAATTCATTCTTCGGTTTTAGAGCACAGAAACTTCAGGTCAGGTCGGGAGATCATTTTTCCCAAATCATCTGGAGGTTCCCTGTATCATTTGGAGGTCACCCGCCCAAGATCAATTTTTCTCCCTGTATCAGTACTTTGTTATAGCGGCCCTAGCAAAGGAATATGCTTAAATAATGGATTTAAGATAAATATTGGCCATCTAACAAATTATAATACATTATTGGTATTTAGCATACATCTAATCCATAATAACAATGATTTCTCATGGCAACATCTATAGTTTGTACTTAAAAATAAAAAAAGTCCTGCCTAGTAGAGAAGACCTGTAGACCCACTCAGCACAGTGAGTCTTCTTTCAACCTGTCCCTGTGTCCCCAGTGTGGTCATCAGTGTGCTGGGAATGGTGGGATGAGGAAGCCATCTACCTCAGAACTGGTGAAAACAATGGGCCAGAATCACTGTCCCCTAGCAATGTGACATATAAGTCAATAAATGCAATAACAGATACTCCCTACATCCCTTGACTTCTCGAAGAAAGTTGGTGATGATGTGGTTCAACGGGCTCCCCCATAACGAACTGCCTGGCCAGTAGCATGAGTTTTCTTATTAGCTATTTTATCCTTATGTTTTTCCAACTGGTGACTGGTTACTGTTAATAAATTAGGATCCAGTGTGGCCTGCATGACTGCAAAACAGTTTCCAAAAGGCTTTTCTCGTATATTTCCCTCAAAAGAGGGTTCATTTATTTCATTGTAACAGCCAAACGTAACTTATAGAGACCCTAAGTCCTGATCTTAGTGGCAGTACATGTGCAATCATAAATCCAGCGCATACGAGAACTCTTGAGACCAGCCCTCAAAGCAGGCATGCTTGGAGTCACAAAGCATGAAGACTTCATGCACACACAAGCATCACGAGCGAGCTAAGCCGTGCTGGACAAAGTATTGCCTTTGGTCTCCAAGGTGAGAGGTTACAATGAGAATGATTTTGTCACCTGAACATAAAAAAATGGCCCCAGTTCTGGGGAGTCCAGTTTTCACATCTGAAAGACAAGTCCTGAAATAGTGAAATCTGACTCCTGCAGTAAGATCCCATGAAGTTCTTTACACAGCAGTACCCTTTAGGAACTGGCTGTGTAAACTGCGATCTCTACTTGAACTTGAGCCCCTGTAAAGAAAGTGATTACCTAACAGGGGTTATATTAAGAAGTTGAAGCGTCTCACATGTCTTAGTAAAAGGATGTAAACATTTTTTTGAGCCTAAGGTAGTGCAACAGAGAGAAAGGAGACGGTGTTCACAGCTGAATCACTGCTGCAAGCTTGGCATATACAGCTCCAAGAGGCCCTTGGATTGGAAGGGTCTGGGCTCTGGGGGTTGTCATCAAAGTGTGACATCACAACATCATGCTAAAGTTATTTTCTGATTGGGAAAGTGAGACGCTTTAGCAGCCTTTCATGGCCACTGCAGGCGGAGAAGTGCCATGGAGTTTTCTCTGGCTCGCCTTAGGAAGCAAGTCATGGTTTAGTTCAGCAGGAAGCCTATTGCTTCTCTCTGAGGGAAGATGGAGACGGTCTAAGGCCCCTCTGAACGGTCCTTGTTCTGCCTGGTTCTGGTGCCGGCCGGTGATGCAGCCACAAAGCACACATGAGTAGTAAGTACACAAACCCTAAAGTGATTTCTGCTCCCCTCAGAAGGCAGAGTAAAACATGGTAGGTAGGTTAACACTGCTTTCCGGGAAGCTTAGCCTTCTCTGCATTTAGTTATAGAGAAACCAGTTGAGCAACCAGGAGCAAGAAAAATATAAAAATATCAGTTTGCATTTTTGTATTCTAACCTAAAAATGACTTCACCCTCCCCCACACACAAACCTAAATCCCTGTTAGCCATTTCCAAACATTAACTTACAGTTAAAAAAACAAAAATAAAAAGCACCAAGTAGCTGGCAGTCCCTTCAATCCTTTTTTTTTTCTTTTTGGCAAACCAGGGATTAAACTCAGGCCCACATATTTACCAGGCAAGCACTTACTCTACTGAGCTATCTCCCGGTCTCTTCATTCCTCACAGAGCCTGTGCTTGTCTGCCTAACAAAGGTAGGTTAAGGCACTCCTTTGGGGCTGTGCGATGCCTATGAAGACAGACAGGAAGTCCTCAGTGGACAGAGTTGCCAGCACGAGCTGCTGCTGTCTCCCACATGAAGCTAACCCTGCCAATCAGATCACCTGAGCTCAGAATTGTCTTCCCTCCGGGACAGACTGCCTGCCTAGGGCAGCCAGGAACAGCTGAGGCTGGCTTAGTCCACTGCAT
>PVKA01013264.1:0-42500 GCA_004027165.1 Ctenomys sociabilis | reverse complement strand
CATCTGTGTTCCAACATACAAAACTCAGAACAACTTTCTGGCCTGAAGGTCTCAACAACCCTGTAAGGTGCTTCAATTCAGCCTTACACTTGGTGCCATTACCAGGTGTGTGGGGAAGACTGACAGTGAGGTAGTGTCTAATAAGAATAACCCAATATATTGGGATAGAAGACTAGAAATACAGATTAGAGGAGACTTTCATCATCTAATTGCTTAGCTACTCAGTCAACAAACACTTGGTATGTCCCCCCAAACTATACTAGGCTCTGAGGATGTAGTGCAGAAGAGAGACAATGGCCTGGGAAGACTGAGTAGGACTCAGCACTGAGCACTTGCAGCAGTAATTCAGGAGAGAAAAGCCATGGCTGACAGTCGGGCTGTGGCACCAGAGGTGTGCCAGAGAGGGTAGGTGTTAGGGTGGATGGACAGCCCACTGGCGTGACCCAGCAGCAACTCCACACACACGTGATTAGCTTACCTTGTGTTGCCCAACATCATCTGTTTAACTCAGACAATATGTAAGTGGACAAAACAGAAATTAAAATGTGAAAGTCCTTCTGGCAGCTTGACCTCTCACCCCAAGACGGATGTTGCACAGACTTGCTGGTAATGGTAGGGAGAGTATGGGGGCAAAGGCTTGCAGGTGGGCCTGCATCCCTGAGTGCAGTGCGTGGATACTGAGGTGGTAAGAAACACTGGAAAGGACACTTATGGGGCACAGAGGATGGGTTTCCCTTGGCCATGGTGAGTTTTCTTCAATGACAGCTTTATCAAAATCATTTCACAGCACATGGTTCACACATTTAGAGATATGGTTCAGTGGCTTTTAGTATACTCAGAATTGTGTGGTCACCATAATCAGCCTCAGAACATTTCCATCAGCCCTAAAGAATCCCTATACATACCCTTAGCAGTACCTTGCCATCTGCCCTAGTCTTCCACGCCAGCCCTAGATAACCACTTAATTTCTGTGGATTTGTCTGTTCTGTGCATCTCATTAAGAACAAGATCACAGAATCTGTGGCCTTTTATGAATGGTTTCTTTTGCTTATTTTCAAAGTTTTGGCCATGTTGAAGGGCCGACGGTATAGCTCAGTGGACTAAGCGCTTGCTTAGGTAAGCGTAGGGACCAGGGTTCGATCCCTGCTCCGGCGATTGGAGTCCGGGCATGGTGGCGCGCGCCTGTAATCCCAGCACTAGGGAGGCAGAAAGCAGGAGGATCACTATGAATGTGGGCTGCATAGTGAGACCCTGTGGACAAAAAAGAAAAACCAAAAAAAAAAAAAAAAGTTTAGGCTATGTTGTGACATATCTAGAGCTTTTCATTATCCAATAATACTCCATTGTATGGCTACGCTATCTCTTAGTTATCCATTTATTGATGAGTATTTGGGTTGTTTTTATTTTTTGGTTATTATGAAAAATGCTGTAATTCATGTACAAATCTCTCAACATCTGTTTTTACTTAGTTTAGGCATACACCAACCTGTGGAATTAACAAGTTATACTGTAATTATGTTTAACTTTTTAAGAAATTGTCATTTCATAGATGCTAGACCATTCTACATTCCCATAGCAATAAAAAAGCATTATAATTTCTCCAAACTTCAAAAGAAAATGTCTATCTGGGCCTGGTGGTGTACGCCTGTTATCCCAGCACTCAGGAGGCTGAGGCAGGAGGATGGATCATTATGAGTTTTAGAGCAGCCTAGGATACAAAGTGAGCTAAAGGCCAGCCTGAACTGCATAGCAAGACACTGTGTCAAAAAGACAAATAAAATAAAATAAAATGTCTCTACACCTTTGTTGACTGTTGTGAATGCCTGAATTTTTTATTTTGCTCTTCCTGGTCAGGGTAAGTCTTTCTTCACTGGGGTTTGGCTTCACATTGTCCTGATGACTATAGTGACACTGGGCACGCTAATGATGCCAGGTAACCTGGTACTTGCACTGAGGAAGAGCTTATTTAGATATCTTGCCTATTTTGAAATTGGGTTACTTATATTTTATTTTGAATATGAATCCTGCAGATACATGATCAACATGTATTTTCTCCCATTCTGTATATTCTCTTTTCACTTAACTTGATGGTGTCCTTTAAAACACAAAAGGGTTTTTGTTGTTTGTATGTTTGTGATACTGGAAACCGAACTCAGGGCCTCGTGCTTGCCAGGTAGGTGCTTGTGCTGCTGAGCTACATCCCCTGCCCTAAAACACAAAAGTTTTTAATTTTGTTTGTTTGTTTTTTGGTCAAACTGGGGATTGAACTCAGGCCCTGTGCTCTTGTCAGGGAAGCGTTTATTCTACTGAGCCATCTCCTCAGCACCTATAAAAGTTTTTAATTTTAAACTTCAATTTGCTTAGCTCTTACTATGTTTATGTTTTTGTTAATTCCTAAGGAATATTGCCTACCTCAAATCATGAAGATTTATGTCTTTTATTTCTCCAGGAAAGTTATGGATCTTTTCTTGTATCCTTGAACTGGTGAATTGAGAAAATGAATATGAAGTTAGTACTGCTATTATTTGTAAACGTATAAAATGTTTTGATCTGTCAGTTCTCAAATGAGCTCTCCCTAGACATCTACTGGCTTAGAAAATATGACAGGCATAACCACAAAGGTGAAATAAATTCAGTCCAGTAATAGACTATACCCTCCATAGGATAAATGCCACTTTATTATATGAACCTTGAATTCATTTTTCAAAAACTTATAATCTTGAAATTATTTTCAGATTTCTCTCATAGCTCCAAGAACACCAAAACAAATCAAACTTTCTAATCTAAAAAATGGCACATAACATATTTGTCATTTCTAATGTCATTTTAATTGGAAGCACACAGTTCTGCAGTTATGCTTTTTCCGTTGTTTCTCTGGAGAACCTAAGCTATTAACACAAGCACATTTTTCACACTTACATTCTTCTTTAACAGGAATGTTGCTGGTGGAATACACCATAACCCTAACCCTGGAGTTTATTTGCTTCTATGGCAACCCTGGAATCTTTAGTCAACTCCAGCCTGGTCCAGGCAATTCCAGTACAACCAGAGATACAGCTGGCTGCATGTAGATAGAGACCGTGCTAGAGTCAGAAAGATCTTCTGCACCCTCCAACAGCTTTCTCTAAGTCAGGAATTATACTCTCAGGGCTGGGTTCTGCTCAATGGTAGCGCACTTGCCCAGCATGTGTGAGGCCCTAAGTTTGATCCCTAGGATGAAAAAAATAAAAAAATAAAGCAAAATAAATTATACTCCCAACTTCTCACAGGCTTTGGCTCAGGTTGAACTTCATGACTTATAGTGAAGTTGGGTTTGTGTCACCAACTTCAGTGTGGCGAGAAAGGAGTTGAGAAGGATAACCGGGACAAAGCGAAGAATAAAGGCCAAGCAGGAAA
This sequence comes from Ctenomys sociabilis, assembly GCA_004027165.1. Taxonomy (NCBI): domain Eukaryota; kingdom Metazoa; phylum Chordata; class Mammalia; order Rodentia; family Ctenomyidae; genus Ctenomys; species Ctenomys sociabilis. The sequence goes on along the minus strand of PVKA01013264.1, from coordinate 39,104 downwards.
GCAAGTGGTTGTTTGTCCTTTTGAGACGTCTCCCTTTGTAGTTCAGGCTTGCCTTGAGCTCACTTTGTATTCTAGGCTGTTCTCAAACTCACAATGAGGGGCCAGGGAGATGGTTCAGTAGAATAAGTGCTTTGCCTGGCAAGCACAGGGCCAGAGTTCAATCCCCAGTTCGGCCAAAAAATAAAAATTAAAAAAAAACTTTCAATGATCCTCCTGCCTCATCCTCCTGAGTGCTGGGATAACAGGTGTGCAGTACCATGACAAGCTAAGAAAAGATTTTTACCTACTCCTTCTTTTTTAAAGAATTTCTGTGACAGATGCTTCTTTTCTACACATAACTTGGGTTTTATTTTTTTTTTTATCTTGAATATGTTCATATTTCAGTCAAAATACAAACTATGACATGTTTCAGAACTTACATAATGATTTCATGGCCACTAAGAATTCTCAAACACATGCATAGTCATCTATCTGTTGATTGACTGACCATACTCATAAATGAAACAAATCAGACTCACATAGGCAAGCATATTGTCTTGCTGGTCTGATACTGTGAAAGGGAAAGAAATTTGCAAAGGGAAGGAACAACTGGAATGAGGAAAAGGACAAAAGAAAGAAGGAAGGGAAAAAGATCTTTATGTATATATTCAGGATAGCTTGGATAATCATAAAGCTGATTTCTGTTGGTCTATTGAAAGGAACAGTTGTTGCCTGAATTTCTTTTTCTTCTTCTTTTTAATTTCTTACAACTTTTTTGTTCTACCAATTTTGCATGCTTATATCTAAACAACTAATTTGAAGACATTATGGAAATCACAAACACTGCTGAATTCCTATTATATTGTTCAGTGAACTTCTGTATCATTTCTATTTTTTTACTATTATTTATTCTCTTTAAAAATAAAAAAAATTACCAAGAAAAAATTATACATACATATATATATAGTTAAATTAACTTCTTCCTTAAAAACACGATAACATCACATATAAGTGTAACAATCCCATACAATCTAATTGAAGCACATTAATTACATTCATCTAAAGTTTCAATAACATGAGTAATACAAGATATTAATGATAAAATACTTTTTCCAGATATAAATTAAAAGCTAACCAAAATAAAACCTGTCATTGGGCATAATTATAAAAACTTGAATGTAAACATTTAAGAAAAGTTTACAGGCATCTCCGCATCTCCCTAGTCAGCCAGCAGACACCATCCATCAGCATACTTCATGGTGCCTATGGAGAACCTTGGAGGTACAGGGCACTCACGTGTCCTCCTGAGTCCAAACCCCTTCCAAATGATGCAGAACGCTGCAGCTCAGAGGATTTCACATAGGCATCTTCAGGGCATAAGCATGCAAAGCAGCTTACATGGTCTTAAAAGCCATTTTCAATGGCTGCTGATGTAGCCATGACAAACAGACATGACAGCACATGCATGACTGAGGGCTGCTGAGTTTCACCATCAGTGGATATGTCAAAACCTACAGGTGTCAGGGCCAAGTTTCCCTTAAGTTCAAACTAAGGGGCAAGATTTTGTTAGTTATGTTTACTACACTTGCAGTACAGGTTTTCTCTGTGTGGTATTTTCCCTGGCCATACAGCTTCTTCCCCACCCTAGCACAATGTCCACTCTAACTTTTGGGGGATTTGGCTCTGTGGAAAGTGAATCCTGGGGTGCACAAGGCCCTGGGTTTTATCTCCAGGACCACAGTACATACATACATACATACATATGTCTGTCATTCACTATAAAAATCCACATTGCATAGTAATCCTAAAATTCCTTTCCAACTGTTTAATATTTCTGAGGAACACAACTCTTAAGTCCATAAGCTAACATGGCAGTGGAAACGTGCCATGTGAGGCAGTCACACAGACGGCCTGTGTCTGAATGGCCACAATATTAAACAATTTTGCTAAATAATCAGAGATCCTAAACATATACTCATACTGCATGTGACTGAAATAGGCTAAATGACTAATTTTTTAAAATTTGTTACAATGACATATTAAGGCCACCCATTCTGATTGTGTTGGTGTTGATTTGATCTTCTATGACCATTAGTGTTTTATGAAGGTATAAAATACTAAAAGTGCCAATATTCAATGCACATGTATTTACAAGTATATTTACAGTTGTTTTCTGTTGGACTTTTTAAAAATAATATGTAGTGACATTCTTTAACTCTTCTGATCAGTATCAGCTTGAAGTTAATTTTGGGAATAAAATTTCTATTTCTGCTTGCTTTGGGGATCTGGCAAATGGAATATTGTTTTCATTCTTTTATTTTTTAGCCCATGAATTTTATTGGGATTAGATGAATCTCTTGACTGCAACAGACTGTCGGGCTTTTTTATCCAGCTAGCCCAATCTGTCTAACTGGCAAGTTGAGGAAAATTACATGGACAGTTATTCTGAAACGTGTGACTTATTCCTGTCATTGCATTCTTTCCTGTTGTTGACTCCTTTATTTTTCCCTTTGTAACTGCTCACCTTGCTTGATGATCTCACTTTTGGTTTTGTTTTCATTCTACCTGTTTAGGATATCCATGTTTTATTCCTAGTACTACTTTTGTGTTTATAAATGAGTCAGTCAGCCAGTCTCTCTCAACAATTTATTTGACTGAAACAGACTTCCATTTGTTTAGCTGAAATGATTTCCATTTACTTTGATACATCTTTTCCCCATGGTGATTTACAGGATCAAGCCAATATATTGTGTAGGTACCTACACAATACCTCAGCAATATCTTTTGGCAAGAAAAACACTGAAAAGACAGGACACAATTACTAGGTACAGTGAAAATCTGCTACAAGTATTTCTAAGAAGGCACACCCTTACAACACAGCGATTTTTTTAATCTAAAATACTTAAGTGAACAATTAGGTGCTGAGTAGCAGAGCTACAGCCCCAGCTTATCCCATGAACTAATAGGGAATATGTTCCAACAACTCAGGCTCCTTCTCATTGGTTTTCACAAAGCGTCCTTCTTTGGGCAGGGCAGGCTAGTGCTTCAGTTGAACCCAGGAAGCTTTCTCTTCGGCTTCTTATTTTTCTGATCATTTTGGGAAGCTATCATGACTCTTTGAGTGCTTAATATGCTCAAAACATAATTAATCCTCTTGGCAAGTATCTTGCCCTTAACTGGCTTGTTTACAACAATGCCAATAGCATGCTGGGTAACACTGTACTCTTCCTGTTTTGCCATGGTAACATTTGTGAGGTATTCCTTTTTGTACAGGATCCCTTCCCTTGATGTCTACAATAGCACCTTTTTTGTAGATCTGCATGTATATGCCCAAAGTAACAGCCCCATGTTTCCTAAAAGGCCTGGAAAACATATATGGGGTTCCCCTCCTCTTGCCCTTTGTGTTAGTCATTTTGGCAAATTACTGAAAGATGGCGATTCTAGCCAAAAGCACTTAAGTCTCTTAAGGTGGTGTTATGGAATGTCCTTTTATTTCTATTTGCTGGATCCATTGGTCTCTCAGTGATCTGTTGTACCTGGGGAGAAATGGTGGCAGCAATGAAGAAAAGAGACAAGAGCCGGGTCTTGTGATAGCCATCTGCCTTGTTGGTGAGATGATCCCTAGAACAATAGTAAGGGCCTTTTATTCATATCTTTACACTGAAAGTTGCAAGACATAAGGCTGATAGCCCACAGTGTCCAGGCAAGATGCTTTTTCAAGACTAAGGTAGCTTGGCTGCTTTAGGTAATGAGGCTCATGCTGCCTTCCCATGTACAACCAACTTCAGCTCCAAACATCTATTAATTATGAAAGATACTTTTGTAGGGCATATTATTTTGAGTTCCAAGTGTTTTCTCTTAGGTTTGAAACACTGCACTACAATCTATCCTGATCTCTAGTTTGTTTTGAAACATCTGCTATACTTCTAATGGGTTTTTAATTTTCTATGAGCTCTTAAAACTTTGTCTTTGTGTGTTGGACTCCAGTGATTTTAAGATGTATCATGGGGACTTATTTTTAAAATCCATCACAGTTATTGCTGTTAAGTCTTTTTGCTTACCTGTATGTTATTTCCCCACACTCAGAAAATTTGCCAGTGTGTTTATCCATAAATATCTTTTATTTCACGTATATATTTTTCTTGAGTACAGTAGCTGTTAGATGAATTTATAATTTTTAATGTTTCTCTAAGTAAATAATGTTTTTTCACATTGTCCTTGATATCTGAAACCCTATGTTCACAATGGCCGTCTCTGCTGTTTATGAGTTTAACAGAATTCTTTAACTCAGTGCTCACTTAATTAAGAAAGATTCAATGTAAGACACATAAATATACAAGAATTTACTAGGCAAATTTACAATGGCCTCCTGCAGTCAGGTGTAGAACAGTGCAAAAGTGCTGACAGTGTGCTGGGAGATCCAAAGGATTCAGTCAAAGGTCGAGCCTGGAGCTCACTGTAGAGTCCAGCATGAGTCTGTATCAGGAGGCTGAATGGCCTGTGAGGGAAGGCTGATGGGTCTGTACTGGAAGGCTGGAGTCTGGCCTGGACAGGAGATGACATCTAAGGTGAAAGTGAAGATTGGACCTCCTCTGAAGAAACAGAAGTGCCCCTTCTTTCTTCTTCTTCTTCTTTTTTTTTTTTTTGAGGTTATGAGCAGAATAGATTTATTGAGAGAAAGAAAGCTCCTGTCCAAGAGATGGACAAGAGATGGACAGGAGGGCGGCCTGAGTGGGTAGTTCCCCTTCCTTCTTCTTCTGTTTAGGTTACAAGCCTATAGGTGGTACAACTCACACCTAGGATGGGTCTTCTGTCTTTACTAAATTCAGTCACATCCAGAACTATGATAATCCAACTTAATTAGGCATATTTTGACTCAAATTGATACAACCATTAACTATCACATGTCATGAGTTCTGTTTAGGACCTTTTCATGGAGTCTTTGATAGTTAACTATGGTGTCAACCTCAGTAAGAAGTCCCCAGTTACTTGGCTTACCATAGCTCTAGGTGTATCTCATGGATCTACTAAAGAAGGAAGACCCAAGCTGGCTGTGGGTAGCACCAAACAATAGGCCTAGATAGGATATGAGAGGAGGAGGAAGTCTCATTTGTTTCTTCCAAGGACCTCCAGTTCTTGCTATTACTATTCAACTTGCAGGCTTCCAGCACACTCTTCAGCCTTTGAGCTCAGACCCATAAGCTTCCTGATATGGATTCCCAAGGGACTGTGCAGTACACTACAGGTATTTGCCTTTTGACTGGATGGTTGCAATCTCTAGCATGAAATTGGCTTTTGTTTTTTGGGTCTCACTGTGTTGTTCAGTCTGTTCTCAAAATCACATACTACCACACTTGGCTTTTTTTTTTTTAAAGGCAGTCTCACATAGTTTAAACTCAGCATGTAGCCTCGGCTGGATTTGAACTTGTTGTGATCATCCTGCCTTTGTCTCTCTCTCTTTTCTTTTTTCTTTGGTTTTTTGAGACAGGGTCTCACTATGCAGTTCAGACTGGCCTTAAGCTCACTTTCTAGCTCAGGCTGGTCTCGAACTCACAACAATCCTCCTGCCTCAGCCTCCCAAGTGCTGGGATTACAGGCCTGCGCCACCACGCCCAGCTCTGCCTTTGTCTCTTGAGTGCTGAAATTATAGGTATGTACCACCAAGCCCAGCCAAAAGCTATTTCTTTGGTACATTTTGACCCATGTTTTTGTTTTGGTTAGCTCTTTTAATGTTTGATTCTCCCATAACCACAATATTGTTTTTTTTTTTTGTTTTGTTTTTTGTTTTTTGTTTTTTGAGACAGAGTCTCACTGTGCAGTTCAGGTTGGCCTTAAGCTCACTTTGTAGCTCAGGTTGGTCTTGAACTCACAACAATCCTCCTGCCTCAGCCTCCCAAGTGCTGGGATTACAGGTGTGCGCCACCACGCCCGGCTTACTACCACAATATTGTTTGACAGACAGATCACAATAATAAGTTTGATAGTTCTATTAACTTTTCGGTCATGTCTTCTTTGAGTTCTCTTCAGTGTGTTTCCTCAGGGCATCCACTTTTCTCCACCACTGACTCAGAGACATTCTTGCTGTCATTCCTAGGCAGTCATCTTCTCTCCTTGCCACTTTCTGAAACAGTTTTGGAAGTTGTCTTTTTTTGAACATCTTTCAGTTATACTGTTTTGGCTGCCTGTCTTGAATCAATTCAAAATGTTTCCCTTTTCGTGCTGATTTTCATGTAGTAAATAGCCAGAAGTCACATAGTAATAGAGCTAGTAAATATGAATAGGGTGGATAAGGACACACTGTATTACAAGCCTACTTTCTCACTCAATGGCATGCAACAGCAACTTTCACTATACTTCTGACCATAAAATTTTGTATCTTCCTGCATAATTGCAATGGCAAACAGAAACACCAAAATGATACCCAGGATTTGGAGGCAAATTTATTTACTTAAACAGGCACTGAAGGGGATCATTCCCAAAATATCAGGCTCTGATCTCTGGTGGTCTAAAACTTATATGAGATAAACAAGCAGGAAGTATACAGGCAGATTGGCTTGTCAGTTGGGTACTGGTTTATACAGTGTGCATTATAGTAACAAGTTATGCATCACAGTGACCAGCTATTTCAGGGATCTGGACTAAGAACTATTACCTGGGCAACTAACAAACTGAATGAAGTATCCTGGCTGGGATACTTTCTGTTATACTACTTCAGAAAGAGGGCTTGGGGAGATAGCACAGTAGAATAAGCACTTCCCTGACAAGTGCATGGTCCTGAGTTCAATCTCTAGCATCACACAAAAAAGAAAGTAGTAAGAATGATAGGACAAGAGTGTATGAAGTAGGGGCTGGGGATGTAACACAGTGGCACAAATGTCTGTCTGGCAAGTGTAAACTCCTAAATTCAATTCTCAGTATTGAATGGAAAAAAAAAGACCATATGAAGTGAGGGAGAGTATTCTGAGAGGGATTAATGTCAATCTGTCTTTCATAATACACTTAAATTTTAAAATGTATCATAAAAATGTACCATAAATTTTGATCACCTCTTATGTACCCAACAGACAGGCAAACACAATTGTTTACTTTAAAGCCAGATATATTTTAAAAGATTACATAAAAGGAAATTATGTAGCGAAGAAACAGCAAATAAGGCTGATGAATAAAAAGGCACATCTGAAAAGTGTAGGAGGACTAGAAAGAACTGTTCTTTTCTTTCTAACACAGGAGAGAAAAATAGACATATTAAAATTATTTTCTCAGCTGAAACTTTCTGTCAGTGGAAGTGATTAACACTGGCTTCTTTTCTCTTTTGTCCAAGGCAGTCTTCACTCTCCTCATCTTCTGAGAGGTCTTTAGTTTTCTGCTACATAGAGGCGATACATCATGGCAACAGCCAGAGCTGAGATGGCTGGGATAACCCAATTGGTCCACCAACTACAAACAAATACAAATAATGATGCTTCTATGATGTTCAATGCAGGAAACATATTTGCTTTCTCTGACAAAAAACTATCATGGCATTTTTTCTTACCTATTTACTCAATTTGGCTAAAAAGGTAACTCAACTTTGTTAAAGTTGATGTGAGTAAAATACACACCTATAGTTACCACCAATCAAGTCTCTTCTGCTGGTGCTACGAAGAAACTAATGTCCCACCAACTCTGCTTCAACCAGTTTCTATAAACCTGATGCAGAAAGCTTCATTTCTTCTCCTAACACACTGTCTAGAAGCAATGAGTTTCCCAAGGGCATAAACTCTGGATTATGTATTGTTAGGTAAGAACAGCAAATATTCTTGACCTGTTTTATTTTAGACACGAATATTAAGAATTTTTAGTGGTACTAAGTTGAGAATCAGAAGTTCCAGGTTTTCATGTTGGGTGAATTGTCAGCAAGTGCTACAATCAGGGGACTATCTGAATTTCAAAGGGAATGTGCCTCAGAGTAGTGTTAAGGTGGCTTTCTATTCCTTAGCTGATATACCTCAATGCCAATATTCTGGTTTCGCTTTGAAAATCTTATCCTGACATCTGTATTTGAGAAACATCAAGACCAAAATAATTAACCTGTAGTCTACAAATTACATTGAATTATAAAAATAATTTACTGGGGCTGGTGAGATAGCTCAGTGTACTGCAGCGCCTGCTTAGGCAAGCTTAGGTGACCAAAGTTTGATTCCTGGCACCACATGCCATGCCAGCCTCACCCCCAGAATGGGCTAAGCCAGCCACAAATAAATAAATAAAAATTTATTCATTGTCTTGATGCATAAAATTTCATTTCTACTTACTATAAATTACAGATTATGGGTTAAATCACAATCAGGAGTTTAAGTCAAGTCAATTCAGACTTGAATCTTTAAGTTAGATTTGAACTGATTTAGATTTTAATGTCTTAGACAACAGAAATTAATGTATATAGCCTTTAGTATTCAAACTATGTATAGTTATTTCCTACCATCAACTTTCTATTCTTTAATATTCCTCATACATCAAACTTTTCAAAAGTCAAATTCAACATAAAGATGTGATTTTTTTCATCTCAGTAGGGCTTGGAAAGTTCTCTACTTTATATTTGGAAAGACAGCCTATCAGTGGAAAAATGAGGAAAAGCAGTGTCAGGAGGCAGAGAATGTTCCAGAACACCAAAACATTAGACAGTTAAATCTGACATGATGAAATAAATATGTGATCTTGAGGTTAGGTTCTTTATCACCACCACCACCACTACCAACACTATCACCATCACCCCCCCCACATATCATTATGTAAGTCAATATGGAAGAGCTGCCAAAAACAAATATGAGCTTAGACTGCAATAAAGACATCACATCCTGTACTTTGAATCCTGGATTCAATTTTAGGCTAATGTAATGACAGAGGAAAACTGAATCGTGCTTAGAGAAATGTAACCACCATGGTTGAAGACGACCAAATGGCAAAGATGTCAAAGGAGATGGAAGCTATGCTGAAGGGGCACTCATGGCACTGGGCACCTGAAGGCCACAATGCGGGACATTTGTTCTATATGTTTCTTTGTGCAGATGTAGCCAAAAGGTAAGATTTGGAGTCCTCATGGGAAGTGTTGATAGCCGTCCTGACAGTTTAGGACAGAAAAGCCTTGAATCCTCTGGGCACTGTGGGGAGATGGCTCTGAGATGACAGGTAGGAAGCACAGTGGAAATGCAGGCACAGAAGGTCAGAGAAAAGCACCCATTCCAATTCTGACTTAAGCCTTCCAAACCAATACTGCTTTAAAAGACAAAAAAAGTATCACATACCTGGAATTAGATTCAATAGTAGTAATAAGACTTTCCTGGAATAATAGAGAAAAAGTAAAATAAGGCAATGTCTGAATATGTACTGTTGATTAAGCAAATATTTTAAAATAAGATCACAATATTTTCTTTAATGCTATCTTTGAAAAAACATTAAAAGAAAAAAGTAACTCATTATCTTTTGGTACCAAGAATTGAATTCATAACCTCACACTTGCAAGGCAGGAGCTCTGCCACTAAGCTACACCCCTCAGTCCATCATTACCTTTTCACTAAAATGCCATGCCATTTTTTCCAAAATGAAAAAATTAAGAATTATCTATATTTAAATTACTTAAGAATATAACAAAATTTTAAAAATGTTCAACATTAACAATTATGTAAAATATCCTACACACAATAGGCTTCTACATACTTTGAGATAGAAACAAAAATCAGATATCCAGGAATACATAGACACACCATCATCTTTAGGAAGGGCAGCTTAATCTTTAAAAGCATGAAATGAACAATAAAAAACATCGATTATTTTACTCAAATCCAACAGGATATAAAAGTGTATCTAAATTACATTAAAATGTATGTCAAGAAATAAAAAAGAACTGTGATTTCAAGTTCTAAAGTTATAAAGTGCCTAGAGGCCACAGGGACTTCCCTACCCTGTCTCCAAATACAAAAGCTGTGTTTGTACCTTCCACCACAGCCCCGTGGGATGAAGAGACAACGTCTATGGAAAAAAATTATACATTCCAAAAGGCTGAAAACTATGGCCTAGTGAAACAAACTTTTCTTGGCTTCTAGCCACGTTGAAAGCATTTTTAGTACTCCACACCAGCAAAATATTAGTGCTTCAAACATAGCCATAAAAGAGACAGCTTCAGTAGAGACTCTGATGTCTGTGGTTTCCTGCAGCACAGATCTAAAAGCATTAGGAAAACAATCAGCGGTTTGCAGTGAGGCCAACTCTGCAGAGCACAAAGCCTGTTAAAGACACTTCTATGAAAAGGGAGAACCCTTCCAGGGAGGCGGAAGCAAAGCAGTCAGGAGATACACCAACCTTGACACATCGTCCTCATGATTCCTGACATGGGTGGGGGGAGAATTAGTCATTTGAAAAAAAAACACTTCACATTTATTATCTACTTAAGAGATTTAAATTTTAGTTGCTATAAAACATACAACTACTGTGGAATTAATTTTCAAACTTTGTACATATAAATAAAATTAACAAAGATTAAAAGAAATAATCAAATGATGTGAACAATGTTATCAAGCTATTAGAAGACAGATATAAGCAGTTCTGAAAGCGGTTCTGAATGCTAAGACTTTGCTGGAGGGAAATTATCACTGTGACAATGGGGAGTTAGGTATGAAACAGTAAACAGAAGCCCAACACACACACCATGACTCTGTCATCTTGGGCACGAGTGTATGCCTTTTACCAAACTTGCAATTTTGTGCAACTCCAGTGGGCTTCTCCTACTTCTGCCTTCTTGGTTGGCATCAGTTACAAAGGTAAAAGACCACCTTAGTGCTAACCTGTTGTTGATATGTATACCATATAATCAGCATCAACAACAATGACCCCCTAAAAACAGAACCTAAAAAAAAAAGTCACACACTTTTTGTTTGATTATCTTTTTGGCTCTATAATCCAAGTTGAAGTGCTGCTTAGCACATGAATGTAAAAGCAAAGTGTCCTTAGGGCTAAAGCTGTGATTCTCAGTAGGTTTCGGCTGGCGGATGTGTCAACAATTAATGGGGAGGAAGGATTCTAGTGTCAGGTAAACCCTGCCACCTGTTTAATCCACAGCCTGGAGTTGCTCCAACTTATAGTGAAGAAAAGATTAACACATTCCACCTAAGCAAGTTTGATACGAAACTACAAGTATGTAATTTTTTTCATATAGAAATATCTTAATTTGGCGATTTAACACTGTAATTCCTTTGGGCAGGTTTAAGCTAATTATCTTCAGTACACCCTATTTCACAATTTACCTAGATTATTTTAAACACCTAGATTATGTATCTTTATTTTTCTTCAGTGGTTGCAATAAACATCAAGCTTGCAATAAACACTTGCCAAGCATGCTAGGCAAGTGCTCTACCAATGACCGATATACCCCCAACCCAAGCAGGGAACATGTTTTAAAAAAATCAGACTCCACAAGCTTCAAGTTTCAAATATATCATTATATATGTATACATATATATAATATCTCCACATGCATATGTATGTTCACACACATACACACACAAAGAGAAAGTTAGAAGGCAGATAAATAGAAAATTAACTATTCTGCTGGTTCAAAAATATTTAAATATATATGCTAATTTGTTTCATTTATATGACTAGCTTTTCTTAGTTCACAAAAAAGGAACTTCCATGGTAATGTTCATTTCTTCTTTGTAGGAGAAAACTGTCTCGTACTCTTAATTACATTGAAGATAATGACATACAATATTAACTATTCTTATTCTCTTATTTTGTTATGAAATTATTTTATCTTCTATTAAAAAAATCAGGCTATGGTATACATTTTCTAAACTGGAGACAGCTACAGACACACAATTAAGAAATGTCAGGGCTGGGGAGATAGCGTGGCAGTCTAAGCACCTGCCTGGCAAGTGCAAGGACCCCAGTTTGATCTCTGGTACTGCATTTTGTGAAAACCCAGGCTTGGTGTGCACGCCTGTAATCCCAGCGCTGGGGAGGATCAGACAGGATAATAACTACAAGTCTGAACTGCACAGCAAGACCTTGTACTAAATAAATAAAAGATTAAAAAAAAAAAAAAGCAATGTCTAAGGATCATCTTTTCTTCTGTAAACATCACACAGAAGACAGACCTAGAAAAATGGCCATATATTTTCTTATATTTCATTTGTTTTTTTTTTTTTTTTTTTTTTTTTTTTGTCTTTTTGAGACAGGGTCTCACTATGCAGTTCAGGCTGGCCTTAAGCTCACTTTGTAGCTCAGGCTGGTCTCGAACTCATAACAATCCTCCTGCCTCAGCCTCCCGAGTGCTGGGATTACAGGCATGCGCCGTTTATGGCCTTTAAGGTAACTAATAGGTTTTTGTCCTATCTTCCTCCAGCTCTGCTCTAATTTGAGCAAAGTCAAAATGAAGACTTATTTCTGTTACTTATTTGAAGCAAAACTTCAAATTTAATTATAATATAGCTTATAATATAGCTTATAATAATCATTCAAAAGTTCAAACATCTGTAAAATCACAGGACAGAATACACAAATCTTTGCAAAGGTAGTGTGATTTAGACTCCCAAGAGATCTTCCATGCCCAGCAGACATCAAACTCTAAGTGAAGTAACACATGAAATGGTCCACTCTACCATCACATACTGGGAACACTTGCTTAGATTTTTTTTTTTTTTTTTGCGGAACCAGGGATCAAACTCAGGCCCTTGCACTTGCCAGGGAAGCGCTTATTCCACTGAGCCATCTCCTTGGCCCCCACTTGCTTAGATATTGACATTTTGATTTCCAGAATTTAGTATGTAAACTTGCCCTGTCCCACAATTATCCAAGAATTGAAGTGACTGGTGCGGTAAATATAGAACGCCTCAAAAAAGCTCTCCCTCTTCTTTTCATCATTATGAACTTTAAAATGCATTGGGCTAGAGAGACAGCTCAGAGGCATAAGCACCTGACTGGCAAGTACAAGGTCCTGAGTTCCGTTCCCAATAACACAATGAATGAATAAATAAATAAATAAACAAACAAACAAACAAAAATAGAATGCCTATACACACCCACGGAAAAGACCAAACAGCAAGGGCAGTAGTACCACACAGAGCACAACACGCATAGTCTAGAAGTGAATGTGAGGGATGGAAGGTGGCTATGGGGAATCACCATGTCCTTTCTGCACTATGCTTATATGTATGATTGTGAGCCACCAAATCATGTTTTCCAGCAGCTGAATGATTTGCACCAAGACTGTTAACATACTGAATAGTTCAGGAAAAAAATTAGATTTCTCCAGGCAGCTGGGGGTGGAGGGGAGTAAAACTAAAGGAAAAAGTTCCTACATCACAAAGTTTAAACTGTCCAAAAATTTTCTAAAAAGTGATCCAGCCTAATGAACTGATAGCAATTGCTCCAAATACCTTTACCTTTCAAACTCTTAATCTATTTTTTTTTATCTTCTTGAAGTACTCGTATCAGCAACACTTTTTTTTTCTTGAACAGGAAAAGGAAAAATATAGATGAAATTGCTTTATAGTAAACAACACTACTCAAGACTTTCACTGTATTTCTGAGGGACAAAGGCCTTTACCATTTTTTACCACTTCAGTATTGAATGAACTACTTTGTTCTGTAGAGGGAAGACCACATCTTGTCCACACCAGGAGTAAAATCGGTTCATCATTTCTTACTACTCTCTCCAGTAAAACCAGCAACACACACCAAACGAAAACATGATGATTTTCTTTCTGTCATTTGTCCATAGCAACAATTTCCTTTGTTCTTTAACTACGGACTGTGAAAAATTTTGCCTACTTGTACTTTTTACATACTTGGGCTATGCTCATTAATACGCACCCTGAATTTATTTTCAAACATAAACAAGAACAGTTGGCTCTGAAGGAAGAACTAGTGAACAAGTGTAAAGCTAGTGCAGCTTAAGGAACATCTGCTCTGCCCAGAGACGTAGTAAAGAGAGAAACATGCACAGTGCTCATACTCAGGCAACAGGCTTCAATTCAATCAGGTTTTAAGCAGTGAAAGCACAGCTCATCAGAGCTTTCAGGTTAGAAGCTCAGTGCTACTTGTAAAAAGCAGCTATTCAAAGGGTTAACATTTTTTGCTTTTTTTGTTATACTGGGCTTTTTGTGTACTAGGTAAGTATTCCACCACTGAGCCACACTCCCAGATATCAAAATGTATTTACTGATAATTATGATGAAATAATTTAATTATTAAGAATTGAAGTCATAGGTGAGCATACAAGCTCTCTGCATAAAACATACCAAGTCCTTTCAAATAAAACTTTCTGGAGGCAGCAGGTTAATTATTCATCTTATCTACAAAGAACTCTGAAAGTCTCAGCTACGTAAGTAAAAGACCTTTGCCCTGAGTTTGATAGGTATTAAATACAACAAAGACACCTCCTTCCACCAACATGTCTGAGATAGTCACACACTTACCGAAGGCTTGGCTAACTTTGATCTGTCATCCTGCAAAAAGAAAAAGAAAAAGAAACACTATATAATAATGAAACATTTACAACTTCATTATTTTGAGATTTATTTTAAAATTACTATTCAATAATTAGCATTTTGGGTTTGAAATCTAACACTTTGTGTTAAACACAAAGTCTGACAGCTCTATAGCAGGTGACAGATTATTCAGTGGTAAGAGGTATTTTCTATGTAGAGATCCGAAGTTGAAAATGGTATTTGTGACAGTCCTACTTGTAGATGTGTGGAGACATTTATTAGACTGGAACTGTGATCTTTAGTTGGAGGAGCAGCTGAAGACCTGATTCCTCCCTTGTCCCCTATCAAATTCCCTTTGAGATGCCATCTCTTATTCATGTGGCATCCTCAAAGAATCCTTGCAATTCCTCATAAACTATTTAAATCTCAGGCTGAGGACAATAAGCACACAAGGTGTCTACAGGCCAATCACAGGTATACCAACAGGTGGGTGAAATACAACTGCCAGTCATGGCCCAAACCCCACTCTCTCCAAGTGCACACACAGTGGATGAGAAAACAAGGATGGGATGGATCTCCCTGAGGACCATGAAACTATTGTACTTCTAGCATGAAGATACAAACATACACAGAAATAAACTTTCCAGACAGGTGAGACATACTCCTTCAAAACACACATCGCCTAACACCAATACAAACAAACAAATCCTCCTTGTTCTAAGATGGATTTCTTATTTCTACAAAAAGCCTAATTTAACCTTTTCTTCATTTATAGTCAGTAAGAAGCATTATTTTTTTTTAAAGCATCATTTGCATCCAACTTTTTATGTGTATATTTTAAAATGTGTTGCTTTGTGAACTTTCACCAAATCCTGAGAAGTGCTCTCCACCCAGAACAAGCATTCTGACAGGGCAAAAAAAATGCAGCCAATGAAACGCAACACAAAGTCGGGCTAACTTACTATGACAAAAAAAAAAAAAAAAAAGAAAAAAAGAAAAAAAATGGTGTTCTCCTATCAGGAGTTGCTTTTGTTTTATTCCTTTTAACTTTTGTGTAGATACAAACCTTCACTTGACTAAGGTCCACAGGCTCACACAGAACAGAACTCCAGAAAAAAATACTTACGGGATGGACCTCACCAATGATGTAAGTTTTAGACAGTTCTCTAGCATCGGTAGAATGACCGACGTCTTCAAAATTCTCCGTAGCATCACCCCCAGCTTGTTCTCTTAAGACTTCCTCCCCACCAGGGTGCTGTTGAAAGGAGAGATAGGATAAAACTTAGTATTTTTTTTTTTCCCAGGAAATTAGTTTAAAGAAATGACAAGCTTATTTAGCCAAGTAGGTTACTGCAGAAGTCGGTGATGAGCATGGGGGATGCTGCTGTCCAGAGCGTGCATTAAACACTCTTTTTTGCATCCAGTTTTCCTAATAAAAATGCAACAGGCCCTTGGGTAACTCACACGCACATAACACAGCTCTAGGTGTCTTCAGTCTTCCACCTGGGACTTTCTACTTGCAACTTTCTCAGGCTAAGTGTGGATTTGGAATGGCCACTGCCTGAGAGAACAATCTGCAAAATGGAGATGAGTGTGCCACTTCCCCTAAGGGAGCACTCCGTGTGCCACAGTACAGGCTGCGGACAAGCAGACAGAGCCCTGCCTGTGCGCAATTCACTTTCTAGTAGGAAAAAAAGAACAAGTAACTGCATCAAGATATATTGCTCATAGAGAACAGCAGCAGCAAGGAAAGAGGCAATCTTTACAGAAGGAAACAGTGGGAAGAGCCTCTGACCTTTAGCAAGTGCAAGTTAGTGGTATGGAAGAGCTACGCTCATTTTTAGAGCCAGTGCATGCACATAACACAGCTCGATCACTTGTGATCCCTCTACTGCCTCTCCTTTCTCTTTCTCCTCCCCTCCCTCCAGGAGTCTACCTTCAGAGTCTTTTGTACACCACCAGCATTTTATCTGCTTTTACAGGTAAAACAAAGGACACTCATGAGGCAGAGAAGGAATGTTTTTTCCTATTAAGATGATTGGTAAGGGGTTCCATCACCTGATACATATAAGCAGATCTAGATTCTCAGCAGGAGAAGGCACTGTCAGACAAGGACAACTGAAATAGTGTGTCACTAAATCATATAAAGGGGGAGAGGACCTTTCTTAAATTGAGCTTAAGGATTAGCTTACATCAAATTTACCCTGACTGAGAACAAATCACCTATAAGAGGCCAAGAATAGAACAAAGCCAGCCTCCTTGTACAGCTGGCCCTACTCACTTAACTGTGCCCAACAATGAAAGACAAAGTACCTAACATTATTGAAAGGTGGGTAATTTTTTCCATTTTAAATCCTGTTCTTAGTCCTATTTTAATCTGTAGATATTTTACCTGTGGATAAATAAAACTAAAAATAGTATTAAATAAAATAAGTAATTTTAAAATACTTTTAACTTAAAGATCTTTTTTTAAACAATCGGTGAGAAAAAAACTACAAATTGTTATTTTAAAACAGTAACTTGTTTTGACAAGACAATAAAACTTAAAGGGCTAGTTTTTTGTAATAACTAAGTTTACCTCAAAATACATTTATGGTGGAGTGATTAAGAAAAAAGAGGAGGAGGGAGAAAGGAAAATGGAAGGTGGAAAGCACTGTCATGCATATCAGGTCTGAATCATGACGATGTGAAACTTGGCAATTCGTGTTGTCACATTTCCTTCCTACTCTTTAGAAAATACTGCAGTTTTAATAAGATTAAAGGAAATGCTTTTCCTTAATTTTCAGTACTCTGAAGTGACAAAGAAAACCTTGGAGGGCCAGGGACATAGCTTGGCAGCATAAGTGCCTGCCTGGCAAGTGCAAGGTCCTAAATTCAATCCCTGGTAGCACAAAAAAAAAAAAAAAAAAAAAAAAAAGAAAGAAAACCTTAGCTTAGCAGATTAAAGTGCCTATTTAGGCAGACACAGGATTGGGGTTCGATCCCTAGTTGCAATGCCTGCCCCTGCCCTGGCCCCAACCCTGCAGCACACTGAGTTGGTGATTGAGACTGGGAGTGGTGATGCACACCTGTAATCCCAGCACTCAGGAGGTGGAGACAGGAGGCTCTGTAGGAGTTCAAGGTCAGCCCGGGCTTGCTACAAAGTGAATTCAAGGCCAGACTGGACTACAGGGCAAGACCCTGTCTCAAAAAGACAAAAAATTTTTTTCAATAATAAAGGTAACAAAGGAGCATCACTAACACTAAGGAACACAAATGTAGGCAGAGCTGGAGTCACTGCAGAGCAGGTACACACGTCTTGCAGCACAGGGAGTCAAGTTCAGAAATAAATGGGGCTGACCAGGCCAAGGGAAGGAGAAAGGAAGATGGGGAGGGTGGGACAGATTAGGTCACATGGAGTTTCCAGATCTCTTCAAGGATTCTGATCTTGGTTCTGTAGACACTGGGAAGTCATGGGAAAGGATCAAAGTAGGGAAGGTGATAACGTTCAATTAAAATTTTAAGATACAACTTAATCTCTAAAGTAGACACACAAGGCAATTTAAGATTAAGAGAAAACTATTCTCTGAGGTCATTTCAGCAACTTATATGGGAATAAAGAGGTGTGAATACGTCTGAGAGAGTGGCTGACAGGCTTCTGACAGAGTGAAGACACAGGACAGAGGGCAAATGACCCAGAATGTCTGGGTGGCTGCTGGGGCTCACCCCCGAGAATTGAGTCAGTGAGCACTGGACAGACTGAGTTTGGGGTACCAGCTGGCTACTGGAATATCTCCAGGATGCCTTAGAGTCCACATAGGGGTAAGGTGTGGCTCAGTAGAATAAGTGCTTCCTGGGCAAGTGCATGGGCCTGAGTTTAATCCCTGGGTCCTTAGAGTCCACATATTTTATGAGTCTATAATTCCTTCAATACTCTTTGCAAAATCTCTTATGATGTTATTCTGACATCATAAGAGAACTCCTAGGTACAAAGCAGGGAATACCAATGAAATAATCAGAAAGCCCTTTCGCTTTTTACAGCTGTAATATTACTGGCTATTTAAAGGAAAATAAACAGAACCCATGCTTGAAAAGACTAAAGGATGGCACAGTTTGCAATTCCCAAGGCATTCACCACAACACCCCAATCCAATATTAAAGACACTTTCAGGTAAACACGATACAGAATGAGAATTCTCAGTCCAAGAATTTGAAACTCAAAACGTTTCAAAATCCAAACCCTAATGAGCACTAACACTAGGCCACAGATGAAAAATTCCACTCTTGACTTCATGTGTTGGCTTGCAGTCAAAACACAGAGACACTAAAATATTGTATAGATTAACATCAGGTTGTATATTACAAGGCACGTATGCTTTGTATTTAAACTTGGGTCATGTCTTAGTCACTTGTTTCATCACTAAGACAAAATACCCGAGACCCACAACTTAAAGGCGAAGAAGTTTATTTCGGCTCACTTTTCAGCCAAGGTGGGAACACATGGGGAGAAGGCTGTCAGAGGAAGACCGCTCATTTGCTGACAGCCAGGAAGAAGGAAGAGAAGGAGCCAGGGAGGGAGATAAGCCCCAGTGACCTAGCTCACCAACCAGGCTCCACACCCTCTAACAAAGTCAGCTCTAGAGACACCATGGTCAATCCTCTTCCCAAACCCATCTGTCAGCACATGAGGCCTTTGGGGGTGATTCTTGCTATAAAACATAACAGGTTCCATTCCTGAGATATTACTACATATATGCCTGTATTTCAAAATCTGAAATTCAAAACAGCCAAGCATTTCAAATAAGAGATAATCAATCTGTATGTCACAGCATTATGCTGTAAAGTTACTGTCAGCTACCAGCTCCTTAAATTTCAACTATCTTTATGCTGCTATGGCATAAATTCTCAAGTTCCAGAAGAGGCTACCCTCATTTTCCTTCAAATTTCCAGGGCCCTTCACCTGTCCAGTGTTCCCTGTGTGCAAACCCTGGGGCATCTCAGGGCTCTGTCCTTCATGTCTCTTTCACTACCTGTAGTTACTTTCCTGAGCGATCTTATCTAACGTACTTTTATTTTTTTGTCTTTTTGAGACAGGGTCTCACTATGCAGTTCAGGCTGGCCTTAAGCTCACTTTGTAGCTCAGGCTGGTCTCGAACTCACAACAATCCTCCTGCCTCAGCCTCCTGAGTGCTGGGATTACAGGCATGCACCACCACGCCCGGCTCTCTAACGTACTTTTTAATGAACGCAGTAACAACCTCTCTGACCTCCCACCTGCTGACTTCTCCCACAAGTACATCTACTTAACACCTGTAATGAAGACTGATACACACTTCAAAAGACCCAAACCCAAGGTTTCATTCCCACCCCCAGGTATCTTTTCCCAGTCTTTTCATTCTCAGTCCACACTGCTGACGTACTTGTTACGGTTTCAGTCTAACCACTTGTACCTCTTCCCCCACTACCACCCAGAAACCAGCACACATTTCATTCAGAGATCATGCTAATTGTCCAAGTGATCCCGGATTTCCTTCCTCTGGTCAGTTTCCTGTACACTGGCTACCAGAAGGATATTTTAGAAGATGATCATTGTAATATCAGAAAGAAACATATTCGTGTAGTCAACTATAAATGGAGTCATGGAGATGCAGAGAGGAAAAATATAAAGTAAAAGATGAAATAAATATTCATTTGGGTGATACACTAAGGAGGATAGGGTCCCATCCAGTCTTTGCCATTTCCACCTAGTCTTTGTCATTTCCCACAATGCTGCGCTCCAGACTTCAGGCAGGCCTCAAACTCACCAAACTTGTTTTCTCTATCAGAACCCTTTGTAGAGCCCAAATAAATTATAAAAACTTTAAAATCTCCAAAGAGAGACCCCCCACCGGTTTGTAACTGAGTTGAGTAATCCAAGTTCCTGAAACCTTAGGTAGGGCCATAAAACCTCTGGCCCAGCTTGAGCAAACATCACCCCAGGCCCAAAGACATTCTTGAGGCCTGAGAACATTTTTGTGAAATAGGTCACATTGTTCAGTTACACTTTAAACTATTCCCTCTTAGTTTCCTTTTAAGGCCATATATTCTCAAACCTACCAATTATTTTAAATGTTACCCCTCACTAACCAATGCGATTTGCTTCTGTAATTTGCTTGCACCCCTCCTATCTTGTGGTTTTTGCCTTTAAAAACTGCACCCACCAGGTTGGTGGCGCGCTCTGTTCCTGTGTGTTCAGACCACCCTGTGTGCACATAGTTGCTTTCCCTTTGTGCTTTGCATGAGAGACCGACTCTTGGGGTCTTCTTTCAATGCGATTCGACCCTTACACCTTCAGCCTGGGGCAGGCATGGTAGAGCAAGACTGTAATCCCAGCATTTGGGAGACTAAGGCAGGGACAATAGCTACTAGTTCAAAGCCAGCCCTGGCAACAAAGGGAATTCAACTGCTGGCCAGAACTAAAGAAAAAACAAAACAACCCACCACCCTGAACAATGAACCCTTCAGTTTGGGGTTTGTCTTTTGCTTTGGATGCTCAGTTTTGAGGTCTTCAAGAGATGTCATCTCACATTCTGCTGCAAGGGCACCTTTTACGCCTGTAATGGTTTGTGTACATTTGTCCCCCCAAAGCCTCACGCAGTTAAGGGGCAGACTTCCAGAGTTTGTGATTAATGCTCCACTGGGATTACAGGTGTGCTACACCGGCCCTGGGGCAGATAATTTGCATTACAATACAAAGAGGGAAGAGAAGCTAGTTGCTAGAGTTGCTGCAACTCCTCCATTTTGCTCTCTGCTCTTTGCCCAGGACCAGGAAAGGTTGCACTCTGCCATGTGCTGCTCTGCGTTGGACTCAGCTGAGTATGGACTGAGACCTGCAGTAACTGTGAGCTAAATAAATCTTTCCTTCCTTCATTCTGTATGCTGGGTATTTGTCCCAGCAATGACAGAAGAGCAACTGAGACATTGCCCTTCCCAGGTGTCCCCATTTAAAGTGGCCTGTCCCAGAATTCTCTACCACTGGCTCATCCCCTTCCTGTTTTATTTTCCTTAGCAGCAATTATTGGTGCATGCAGTTACATTTCATATCAATTTATTTGTAAGATTATGGGGATAGAGATTTTGTCTACCTTGTTCAACTCTGTTCCTCCCATTCTTAGCTAATTCAATGTCTGGAAGTATTTGTTGGATAAATAAGTAACTGATGGGAACTTCGTCTCATTCCAGTTCATACAACTCTTTTCCTTGGACTAACAGTATTTACATTTTAATCATTTAATTTCATATTTAACTGCTATTTAACTCATTTAATCACAGTATTTCATAGTCTACTCCAAGCATGTGCAAGGCACTACACTGGGCACAAGAAAGTCTGCAGGAAATCAACGTGACTTGCTCCTGAAGAAGCACACAATTCATTTGGAGTAAGAAATAATACCCAAGACCCTTGGCTTTCATCGATGCAGCCCCACCATCCTGACCACCAAGAACAGCACAACACATCTTCAACATGCAGCACCTGTGCAGAAGGCAGGCCAGTACCAGTTCTTCCAGGTGCTGGCGAGGAAGAGCTGCTTGGCTCCTAGTCCATGGCACAGGGCTCTCCAGTGCCACACCACAGTGCTGCCCACTGACTCCTAACTTATCTTTTTAAAAGTTTAATCCCTTCCCAGTTTTATTAAGGTAAAATTTACTAATACATATCATCGAATTTACAGTGCACAAGGTAATATAATGTTCTGATATTCGTTATGACTCACTCAAACTATATTAACCTTCTATTACCTCACATGCATATCCATGTTTTTGTAGGGAGAATATTTAATACCTACTCTTAACAATTTCCAAGTATACTTTCTTATTAACAATCGCCCCACAATGTACAATATATCCCCAGAACAAGAGTTCAGCATGGATTCCACTACTCTTTAAAAAAAAAGCTTCTGATGGCTGACTCTTCCCAGTACAGGTCAGTGCGCAAGGAGTCAGGAACCAAGGACCAAGTACACTTCTGCATCTATAGGGCAAGCTTTAGAATCAAGTAGGACCTGTTCTGCCACCTTGCCAAGCCTAGGGCATGAAGAAGTAAGAGGTTCTTGTCTGCAGAATGCAATGAAGGCTTACAAAATATAGTTTAACTTATTTATATTAATTCATATATATTAAGAATTATATAGCTTTAGTCCTTGTTTTATAATCACTAAAGGTCTGAAGTGTTTTTCACTGTATTTAACGTGAGAAAGATAGTTGTACTTGTAAATCTGAGGATTTGCCAAAGTCAAGGGTGTATGTACCAAATACAGTGGACCCTTAACTTACAAATTCAATTTGTTCCCAAGGGCTGGTTTTAACTCAAGTTGTCAACAGAAGGCTCAGGCTTCGAAAGTCTCTCTCTCTCTCTCTCCCTCTCTCTCCAGTTCTCCAGTATACAGTGTCCTTAGAGACACTGGCCCAGGATTTCTCACTTAACTCCACACATGAAAAAATGTTGCCATGATCCTTCCAGAACTCTTTAAGGGTTAAATCTGTATCAGACCATCTGAAAGCAGAAACACCTGACATTTGGTTTATACCTCAAGACTGGCTGTAAATTAAATCTAAAATTCTGGTCATAACCAAGTTAGTTGTTCCTATGTCAAATGGGTCATCACTTAAGGGTCCACTGTACATTCAAAAATTTATAGTGGTGGCACATTCCTATAATCCCAGCACTAGGGAGGCTGAGGCAGGAGGATCCTGGCAAGTTCGAGATCAGCCTGGGCTACAAATTGAGCCCAAAGCCAGCCTGAACTGCATGGTGAGGCCCTGTTTCAAAAAGACTAAATAAATACATACGGAGAATGAGCAATAAAAAAAATCCCCAACATGCCAAATGGCTGATAGGGAGGATGAGTTGCCCTATATCCCAGGTAATGATACTTGTTGAGCCTGGATGAATGCAGTCATCTCACTGGGACATCCAACCTTTAGGCCTGCCAAGGCCACAGTGAATGAGCACGAATTGTCTTGAGCTGCATATAAAATACATAATATAGTTAACGTATGTAACAAAACTGTTCTTTATATTTTCATAGTTGTTGTAACATTAAAAGGGGAAGCAACCTGAGGGTCACAGGTTGAACCGATCTGAAAGTATATCCTTGTTTTCCCAAGAAATGTAATAGCTTAAAAAGAAAACAGGTACTATAAATAATAATTGATAAATGATTCCTCACTAGGCAACAAACATCCATAATGAATTAAGCACAATTTACAGCCTCTAGGCAATGCTAAGAATCAGAAATAAATCCAAAATCCGATTTCACCTTCCATTAACATTGCTGGGCAATATTTTCAGGCAATCACTTGTTGAGTTATTGGCTGTAAACAATCAACACATTTTAAACTATGTGACATATCATCACATTTCACCTACAAGCAAGCCTGGTCGGTCCCTGTCCACACCACCTCTCTGCATGAAATTCAAGTGATAATAATTTGCTTTAGTCTAAAATACACTCAATGTGACAGAAGCCTACCTAACCCTGGGATTGCTTTCAGTAGAGAAGCCAAGGTTATCAGGATATATGCATCCTTACAGCCTCCTTCAGAGGCCACATGATAAGCAAGTTCTAAGAACCTCAAGTCACACAGAATGCTTAACACCAGGAAACTCAATGGTTTACGTTCAGACATTAGAAAAAGAACATAAGAAGGCCTTGGTGGCACATGCCTGTAATCGCAGCACTTGGAAGACTGAGACAGGAGGATCCTTTTGTGTTTGAAACCAGCCTGGGCTACAAATTGAGCCCAAGGCCAACGAGAACTGCATAGTGACTAGTCTGGGAGGGGGTGCAGGAGAATTAACCCAAATGTTATGGACAAAGCTTTGGGCCCACAGATAGCACACCCCCACAGTGCTCGTGTAACATAATCTCTAGGCCCATTCTTCTTCCTATTTGTTTCTATGACTATTTTACAGTTTCTTTAGACTCCACCCAGAAAATGAAAATGAACATATTTAGAATTATTTCTGTGGCCATATTCTTTTGTCACAAATAATTTAATAAAATAAAATTATCTTAGGCTTAACACAGATTATTTTTGTTTAGTGGTTGCCCTTAAGTCCTAGTATTCCTATATTTTAGTGGCCTGGAAAAACAAGGAATAAACTTTCAAACTCAAAGATCAGATGGTCTGGATTCTGTGCCAGGAAAGCCTTGCATCCTTGCTGGGACACGAGGGAGGCTTCGCACTGGCACCACGGCACCAACCACCACTAGCTTTCTTTGCTACAGTGCCTCACCCACTCTTACGCCTCTAAGGTAGCACTGGTGTAATACTCACATTCAAAATATTTCCACCATTCCTTGTCCCTATTCCAAACCTACAACAGTAAATTTCTGGACCCTAGCCAAACAACCTCTGCAATTTTTCCAGAGAGTGCCACTGCCCAAAAAGCACCAGTGCCTTCCACTGAGCGAGTCAATGAGCTTGGGGAAGGTTGCCCACTGCTCCAGTGTCTGTTTCTGTTTCCTCCCAGTGCTTAAATTCCTATTTGAGAATGAGCCAGTAAATAAAGTTCCAGCCTCCCTTGCTGCTGGGCATCCCATGTGATTAAATCCTGGTTAATGGAAAGCAAGCAGAAGCATCTGTAGAATGTTCCAGAGGTCTTCCTTTGGCGTGCTATGTCCTCCTGCCCTCTTTTCTTCATCCTTTCCTTAATCTTGCCTGCAATATGAATGCTGCCTGTGAACTTGAATGAGGGTAATGCCCCCAGACTTTAGGAAGGTGGCTGGATCAAGACTAGGTGCTGCTGGGATTAAGAATTTGATGTTGGGATTGAGACCCCAAGGGTGGGTGGCCCGGATTGACCAAAAGAAATAGGAAGAGTACTGCTGTTGCTGCTGCTTATCACTTGCTACTTTAGCTGCCTTCTGCTTGCCATAAACTATGTTTCCTCTTTGATGCTCCTCTGCCATGCTACCTTGCCTTGGAGACAGCCAATTATGGGCTAAAACCTCTAAAAACTATGAGCTCAATAAACCTCGCCTCCTTTAACTTTGAGTGTTGGGCATTTTGTATCAGTAATGAGAAAAAAGTAATTAAGACAGGGACCCAGAGAAATGATGCCCATGCCACACGGATAGGAAAGAGGCAGGGCCAGAGCCACGAGCAGAGCCAGAGCCAAAAAGTTTCCAGCTTTTAAAACAACCTCCTCCTTTCTTTAAACTTAAACATTAAGCATTATTTTGTATTTTTTTTTAACAGAGTAAGTATAAATACAAAAAGTTATCTCAAAAATAAAGTTTTTTCATAAATTTCTCTTTGGGGATTTTGGAGTGAAACTTCTGTTTTATCCTCTAAATCTAAAAAAAATTCTCTCATTTGCTCTACTTTGCTGGAAATTATTAAGAAAGAGTCAAAAGACAAACTTCTATGACAGTGCTCCAACTGGTTACAAGGCTGTCCCAATTAGAAAGCCGAAAGAACAGGCAGACTACACTGCAGTATCACAGTGTACATTAGGTTAGTGCCTGGCCCTCTGTGGCTTTCATTAAAAAAAAAAAGATTAAACAAATAAAAAGAAAGCAAAAGCCCAACCCTTTGCCACTTACATGTAATCTATGTGGACCCAAAGTCCAGCTTATCTGGCTCTGAAAACAGGATCTTTCATCCCAAATGCTTACACTGCCAAAAGAAAGAAAAAAAAAAAAGAACAGACTGTCCAAAAACTGTGCCTGAACAAATAAAAAAAGGTAAGGTTAAACCAAACTGAAAACAATTCAAGAGTCTGAAGATCAAACAGTTTATATAAGATTTAAAAATAACAAGATAGCCTGATCAAATGTTTTCTGGATTGTGTTTCTCTAAGACAGCAAAGTACCTGGCTTTCTTCCTGCTCACCAGGCTTTGTGGAGGTACTAGCCCCTGCAGTGCCTGGGGCTTCCTCCTTGATCTGGCAGGAGCTTCCCGCGCGAGCCCCCCCCACCCCCCCACCAGGGTCTGCGCCTTTCCCTGCTGGCTCCCAAGACCCATTCATTCAAACATCTGCATGGTGCTACAACAAGCACAGTGGACAGCAAGATGGAAAGTCACAGTCCTACAGTCTAAGACTGAGTCCCAGAAGGAAACTGACACACAGACAACTAATAGCTGAGTGTCCTAACACCCAAAGGTATAACGGCCTCAATGTGGAGAATCCACAGGCATCTATCAGTAAGCATGGAGAACACTTTATGTGGGGCTGGTAAAGGGCCCTGCCTCTACTAGGAATTAACCTGCAGTGGCTGGACAGGAAGAGGGATTCCCTAGAGTTCTGTCCTGAGATACCTGCATTGCTCAGCCCACAGTAACTGTGTCATCCAAACTGTCCATTCTTTCTACTACGTTCCAGCTTTTGATTTCTCCTTTCCACTTGGGCAGCTGGGGAAAAGACGAGGGGCAATAATGACAAGAGTGGGTAGCTCCAGGGATATAGCTCAGTGGCACAACACCTGCCTGGCAAGAGTAAGATTGTGAGTTTGATTCCTGGTACCAAAATAAAACAAAACAACTCCAAAAACAGTGGGTAATATTTAATGAATACTAACTGTATCAGGAAGTGTTCTAGCACACATGTATCCCCTTTCAACCCTCAGAACAACCCAACAAGTTACACATACTCAAGGTGACAGAGCGAGCAAGGAAGTGGACAAGAACAGGAACACAGATAGTCTGACTCCAGACAAAGGCTCCACACCTCTGTGCACTCTGAGACAAGACACTTCCCTGGTATCTGCTAGCACACATTTAAACCCAGTTGGATCTCCAGTGCCCCCAGTCTGCCACCAACCCCTTCCTCCAACCTCTTTAGATGCTCTTTGGTCCTGTTTTCCTGCTCTAGGGTTGCCCTTAATAGATTTCACAAGTATAAAAGTGTATTGCTTAACAATTTATGGTATTAAGGGGGTGAGAGAGCACCATGAAACAAGAACTAAGCACGTATCATTTCCTAATACTATGTAAATAAATTCCCATGTCACTTATCAAAATATTAAAGTAGGCCCTCTTGCTGGGGAGGTAGCTCAGTGGCATAAGCACCTGCCTGCCAGGCACAAGGTTCCAAGTTTGATCCCTGGTACAAAAAAAAAAAAAAAAAAAAAAAAAAAAATAGACCCTCTTAAAAGATTAAAAGTTATAATTAGTATTTTAGCATATAAGAGGTGTTCCAGTATATCTTCTTTCCTTTCTTACCACCTATTCTTCCTTCCCTCTCCCTGTTCTCTCCCTGTGTCCCTTCTTTCCTCCTGCCCTCTTCCCATCTCTATGTCAATCACTGTCTGTCTCTCTCAGGCAGGATCTCCCTACGTTGACCAGTCTCACCCCAACCTCCACTCCTCCAGCCTCAGGCTCTGGAGTAGCTAGGATAATGGATGTGAACGATAACACTCAGCTGCTGCGAAGAAATATATAGAGCCAGGTGTGGTGGCGCACAATTATAATCTTAGCACTCAGGAGGATGAGGCAGGAAGATGGTTGCAAGTTAGAGACCAGCCTGGGTTACAAAGTGAGCTCAAGGCCAGACTAAACTGCATAGCAAGATGAAGATGAAAATGACGACAATAACAAGGATGATGAAGACAATGACGACGATGACCATTACCACTGCCACCACCACCACCAAGAAGAAGAGGAGGAGGAG
Source organism: Ctenomys sociabilis (assembly GCA_004027165.1). Lineage (NCBI taxonomy): Eukaryota > Metazoa > Chordata > Mammalia > Rodentia > Ctenomyidae > Ctenomys > Ctenomys sociabilis. Next base: position 11,024 of record PVKA01013264.1, on the reverse strand, counting down.
GAAGAGGAAGCAGCAGAAGAAGCAGAAGCAGAGGCAGAAGAGGAAGAGGAAAACGAGAAGGAGGTACATAGCTCCTGAAACACCTTCACTTCCATAAACTGTTGAAGGATAATTCCAGCCCTATACCCCAGAAGACTCTCCTTCCTAGCAACTGCCTCTACCTTCAAGCAATTTCTAATCAGCCTGCTCGATTCTACTAAACCACAGAACCAAAGGACAAGAGTTAACAGAAACATGAGAATAATCAACTTTTCTACATGAGATCATTTTCAAGGTAGGATTGAGGATAGAGTGATATTCAGATGCTACTGAGTTGTCAGTTACTCAGAATATCAATGCCAATTCTCTCTCCTTGAAAAACAGAAACAAAATTCTTGTTTTCTGGAATTGAAATAGTTTGGCCTAAAATGAAACATGAGTCAAACACAATTCAGTGTTTGATCCGTATACCCCAATCAATATTTCTAATCTCACTATTACTAAAGCTATCTCAGAAGATAAAGCAAGTAAGTTAATAGGGGATGTAACTATTCTTTGATTTCTCAGGGTTCCTAAGTCCCTACTGCTCGCATTGTGATGCTGGGGGAAAGGGAAAGACTGGGGCCAGGCCTACTTGTGCAGCACAGGAGCAGGGAGCTGGCACAGTGCGCTTTCATTTTGTGATCCAACCCGACGAAGAATAAGCAAGTTCACTGAAATTGGGGCCCAAAGGTAGAGGATTTAATACCTAAAAGGAGACATTGCTCTACATATGATCTACACTGAGTCAGGAAGGCAAAGTGACAAGACAATAGAACAGGCTCCCTTGATACCAAAACCAGAAGGAAACAAGGATGGATACTGACATACCTCTTGCCTTGTTTTCGTATAATACCAAATAATTAAGCTTTATTTTCCTGTTATGCCAGTGTTAAGAATAACAAATTGGATAGAAATCTATATATAGAGCATGAGAAAAATTGAACAAGCTGCCAGGAAATTACTCATTCTGATCCAAGAGGCCTTCTGTATCAATTTTCTAATATGTTAACATAAATGTTTAATTATTCAATTATTATGTACCTGTTGAGTCCTTTCGTGTAATACTTTATAGGAAGTGGATATATCAATGAATGAAACAGAAGTTTCTGCATAAAGCATACATACTAATAGGAGACAGAGAAGCAACAGCACAATAAAAGTAAATTACATGGTATGTTACAAGGTGATACATGCTATTGAAAAAAATAGCGGGGTATGATATAGCTGAGTGTTAGAACACTTGTCTAGCATGCACAAGGCCTAACATGCAAACACACACACACACACACACACACACACAGAACAATGGAGCTCAGGAAGGCGGGGAGAGAGGTTTAATTTGCTCATAGCCTCAGTCCATAATCAGCTGGCTCCAAGACACAGAAACCATGATGGGAGGGTTTTCTGGAGCAAAATTCTCAGTTCACCGTGGCCAGGAGGAGGCAGAGCAGGATGAGCTGGAGCAGAAGGGGCCAGCAAGCAGACACAGAGCCCAGGCCTCCTTTCACAGATCTCCTACAAGTGTACTCCTCTAATCCCTGAGGCTGATCCCAACCCGATCAAGCAGAAGCTCCACCTTCACCACTATAGCTATGCAAATACTGCAGGGAATAACTTTCCATTGCAAAGGACTTAAAACAGATCATACTCTGCCACTACTCCAAAGAATGCTTTGTCTAATTCTAGTCTCTTCAAAAAAGTCATATTTAAATCTGTGGCCCATTTTGAGTTTGTTTTTGTATAAAAGGTGTTTTAGGTCAGGTTTGTATTTTTTGGCCACCGATGCCAAAATTGTTGCAAAACTACTTGCTGAAAAGGCCATCATGCCTCCATTAAACTTTTTTATATCTTTGTCAAAAACAGAAATATCTGTGTGAGACTATTTCTGGATTCTCTTTTAGGTTCCACTGGCCTGCATATGTATCTGTACAAGTACCACACACATTTCTGACTACTCTAGTTAGAGCCTAAGTTGGTTTGAGTTAGTTTGTGTTTTTGAGACAGTCTTGCTACACATAAGCTCATTCAGACTAGCTTTGAAGTTACTATGTAGCCAAGGCTGGACTTGAATTTGCAGTGATCCTTCTGCCTCAGTCCCCCAGTGCTGGGATTGCCAATAGGAGCCACCACATCCCACAGCTTAAGTTTTTAAGTCAGGTAGTATAATGAGCCACTAAAGGATTGAAACAGTGGCTTCTGTCCTAAATGTCACTGCATTCTGGTGAGAATATGCTATCTGGGTCACGGGAGATTGGGCAAAGGATATGGTGGCTTACACCATGGTGACAATAGCACAAGTAGTAAAAACTGATTAGTTCTTACTATATTACAAAAATTAAGACAACCAAAGATTCTGAGGAATTGGATATGGGGTAGATGAGAAAGAAGAGAGTCAATCACTTATGATCGCAGGGTCCCCAGCCTGAGCAACAAGTTGCAAGGAATGGCCACTGATTGAGGTGGGGGAGGATGAAGAAAGAGCAAGTTCTGGAATAAACAAAATCAGATATTCAGATTTCAATATAGGTGTAAGAAGACTAATAGCCAGATGCCTAAGTGGAGATGTGAAGCCGATGGGATGCCAAAATCCAATACCCATACAGTCATCAGGACTGGTAAAGCCATGACACTGGGTGAGACAGGGGGAAGAGAAGACCTTTCAACTTGGGGTTTTCAACACTGAGGTCAGAGAAGAAAAAGGAGACAGAAAACATCATCAGTGAAGTAAAAGGCTACTTCACTAAAGGAGATGGCAGCCAAGAGAGGTGACTGTCTACATCACCTCCTGCTGATAAATCAAGAGAACTGAGAAATGACAAGTGGTATCACAGGAGATTTTGGCAACAGCAGCTTATGGATGTACTGGAAGGGTTTAAAAGGGAACACAGGGCCAGCCAAATAGCTCAGCATATTAAAGTGCCTAGACACATGGGCCAGAAGTTTGATCCCCTGGTCTGTGTGCCAGCTCTGCCCCCTGGGCACCCTGAGAAGGCAATTGAGACTGGGTTTGGTGGTGCACACCTGTAATCCCAGCACTTGGGAGGCTGTAAACAGGAGATTCACTACGAATCCAATCTATGCAGTGAGACTGAGACCCTGTACACCCTGTCCTAAATACAAAGAGAAGAGACGAGACGAGACGAGACGAGACGAGAAGAACACAGATGATGTAGAGAGTATAAAGAATGGGATTTGGGGAACAGGAGACCTAACAGCTCTTTCAGATGCTTCACTACACAAAGGAGCAAAATATGATGAAATAATAGGGAAGTTGAGTCCCCAACTTATAATGTGTGTTTTAGGACAGACGGAAAACATAGCATGCATGAATACTGATGAAAATGACCCACTGTGATAAGAGGCTAGCAAAGGGACTTGCTTATGCATTGGACTGAATGGCTAAAGAAATGTCTCTGGCTGACAAAGAGGAAACAGCATCTAATGCATACACAGGGTCACTAGCTTCGGCAGGAAGAGCTAGAAAAACACACATAAAAGTACTCCCTTCTCCAGCTTCTCTAAGTGCGCAGTCACCTTGCTTCACATCAGTCTTGTGTTCCTTGCTCTGAGATAATGTCACAATCCAGAATTTCACAAAAATCCTACTTGTGCTAAATGACAAATCCTGCAAAACTTCCGCAAATGTCTAATACAACTAGTATCTGTCATCTGTGGGAAGGGAGCTGGGGATAAAAGAGCAATAAAAAATAAGGTGGCATCTGTATTCCTCCACTAGCCTGGACTCCTCCACCACTAAAGGATTATCTGGGAAGCACTTGCTATGAGAGGGAGGACAACAATGAGAAGCTAGTGAGAAGCAGAGATAACAAGCACAGACAAGGAAAGCAGCAGCAGATTCCGGTGGACATAAGGGCTAGGCGAGACATAAAAGAAAGATAGGATTGAAAGTTATCCTTCTTGTGCTGGGACATGAACTCTGCCGTGGAGAACAGTGATCAAAGAAACTCAGGCTAAAAGGAGAATAGGATAAAGGTTCTGAGGTGGAGAGAAGCTTTGAGCAAAGGAAAGGACAAGGTGGGAGAATAGGACGCACTGCTGGATGAGCTGGGGAAGGGAGGGGGGCCCTCATCACCCAGTGCTTTTTTAATCAGGGCAAACAGATCAGATTTTATTCTACATGTAACAGGAAACCACTGAAAGGAATTAAGCAGAGAAATAACCTCTTTCACAACATAAAGTTTTGCTATTTTTTTTCTAGATAGTACATTAACAGTAGCATTTATGACTTAAGAGTTCATAAAGGCCACCACCCACTGGAGGGAACAAATGAAATACTGTGGGCTTCCTCTACAGAGCCACTGTGAGAGGAGCTAGAGATGCCACGGCATCAGAGTCCAGAGAAAGTTGTGACCCTGAGTGACGGTGTGACAGAGCAACAGCAGTGAAATATGGGGAGGGATGGGAGCAGAAGACAGGAACAAGCAACTGGACCCACTGACAGAGTCATCTGAGCAGTGACTTCATCAGATTTCCTGGTAGAATAAGTTCCCCCAGGCCAGTCACTTAAAGGGTACTGCTCAAAACAATCTTAACCTGCTCATGCATGCCTGATTACATGTGACCAACCTCCTCCTAAGCCCTTTAGATGCTGAAGAATTATCTATGAAGCACTTGCTATATGACCAGGTGTCAGATCCAGAGGACAAGGTCTTCTGTGCCTGAAACAAACTGACCAAGACTCTCAAAAACCTGTATGAGAAGCAGGAAGGGAGGCTACCTTCATCTTCTCAAGGGTAACACAGTAAACTGACAACAGAGACATCTCTCCTTTTCACCTTCCAAGGGTTTTGTTCTCCACTATCACTACTCCCCTTTGTCTTTTCCCTGGTTCCTATAGAGCATTCCCAACATGACATGGCAAAAACCTCAGAGCAAATAATGGCAGTTCTGTGTCAAGGGGATGACTTCTTTCTTTTAAAACTGTGTTGGCTCTTTTCAAAGCGCTTTAGGACTTGAGCTTTGCTGGCAGAGTTGGCCATGAAGAATTGGGGCTGTATTCATTCCTGAACAACTTCCCTAAGCCACAGACTCAAGAGTCTGCTCTGAAGATTAAAAATGCAAAGAAGGTCTCAAGAATAAAAAAAGCACTTTCCCACTACCTGCTACATCATAAGTGGCAAGAAAGGTAGAGCCAATGCTCACTGACACACTGTTACTATTAGCTCACTGAGGATTCTATGAGGGAAGGAAGTAATCACTGAATGGCATTTTACTTAACATTTTGTGATCAAAATGAAGAGAGGAGAATGTAGGCTGGATCGATTCTGCATCCTGGTCAATGGTGGACACAGCTGCACAATGCTTGATGAACAATTCTGTCCAACAACAGCAGGCACTAGAAGAAGCAAGCTGGAAACAGATACCCGAAAGGCTTTCACATACAGAGACGCCCAGGTTATTCCATTTCACACAATTAGGAAGACAAGGAAAGGGGACCTTTCACTGAGCCTGGCGCAGTGGGTATTAATGCACTTTCTTGCCCTGCTCCTTTTCTGTCCAATATTCACTCTGCTTCCAGCACCTCTTCAGCATTAGTGCTGGTGAGAATGCCATCATTTTGGTATGGGCTTGACAAAAAGCATCATTCTATAACTTCCATCTGTCATCCACAGCAATGTCAGCTCTCCCTGAAGAGAGGCCACGTGCCAACTGGCTGCATAGGCCAGATTCTATGTACTCAAATGAACTGAGTTTGCCCCATCCTTAACTCATTCTGTTTCCCATGTTAGAATCTAGTAAAAGGTATAAAGAGCCAGTTAGTAAAAATTTTCTAAATGTACATTCCCAACAAAATTAAGTTCAAAGATGGGGTGGGAGACACATTAAGAAAAAAGGGATGCCTTGGGGCCACTTAGGGTTCCACTCAGTCTGCTGTTACCTCTGGTCACTTTTCTGGTTTTGAACCTTTGGACAAAGAAAGGGCTTGGAAGCAAGGCAAAAGACAAGGAAAGCACCCCCCTGTGCTTCTGTTGCTTTCACTGTCTTTCCCCACCCTGAACTGCCATCTGCCGCCCTGCCATGGAGCCAGGTGATTACAGACTGAATCTTCCACAAAGTGTGAGCTAAATAAACCTTTTCCTCTTTAATCTGAGTGCTGGGTATTTTGTATCAGCAAGGAGAGAAAAGTAACCAAGACATACCCTAAAGGACTAAGCCTTCATTTCAAATAATTCTCCCTCAAATTCCTGTAATCATTAACACAGCTTGATATATAACAAACATGACAAGACTCAGTTTTACAAGCAGGATGGCTAATGCTTTTCACAGAATAGACAAAGTATTACCCTCTGCAACTGCACTTTCAAAAGAATATATATGCTAAGGATGCTAAATTTACTGTGCATTCACTTTCTAAAACATATACCCAAATAATTTAAGAGCAAAGGTAGATAAGCAATATTACAAGCAAAGTTCCTCAGTTACTAAGAGAATGAAGACCCAGGGAAACCAATGCAGTGAGTGAGCCTTTCTGTATGATTATTAGGACCACAATATTCCAGGGCATACTGGCAACACATACCATAATATTATATTAAGTGTACATCCTTTCATCCAAGAATCCCACTTACAAAGACTTACTATGCAGAGGTAGTCACAGGTTGAAAACTAACCAATGTAATATGCAAGGGAGGAGTGATTACACCTGCTATGATCTAGCTATACCATGAGGCAGCCAGGAAAAACATGACCAGGAAATATATGATCATAGGAATAAAATAATAGCCTCAAGGCAGAACTAAGTGAGAAATGCAGATTACAAAACAGCACGGCAGGACTCTTTCCATTTACATAAAACATATCCATAAGCAAACATATCTGTATACAGAGGTCTCTGGAGAACATTCACCAATTGGTACATGTGCCTGTCTGTGGGGAGTGGAGTTTTAGACAGCTTGGAATTTTTCTTTGTACTTTTCCATAGCATGCAGTTCCTTACAATGGTCATATATTCTTTTCCCCCACAAGGCAACAAAGTTAAACATATTTTAAAGCTCCAGAAAGAAAATGATTTCCAATTATGCATAAGGCACATTCCTGGAAAACCAAATTTGAGGTAAATATTTGTATTTTAACTTGTTTCTTTTACTAAAGGTGAACATCCTAACTTCAGAGGTTATGTTTTCTGAGATGAACATGGATCTACCACAAAAATCAATGAAAAAAAAATTAAGAACAACAAAAAGTTTTTTCTAGTGCTGGGGATTGAATCTAAGAACTTGCACAAGCTAAACAAGTATTATGCTCTACCACTGGGCTACATCCTCAGCCCTAAGAAAATTTTTAATCAAAATATTTATAGTCATGTGAGTGCTTTTCTTTTTTTTTTAACGTACTTTCCCAGTGTTTTCATACATATCACTTCTCCCTCTGTGTTCACAGAGCTGAGGTAGACAAAAATAACAGAAAAGTCACCACTTTATAGTGAAGGAAGTGAAAATACCTGCCTCAATGCTGGGGATGTAACCCAACAGTGCAGTGCCTGCCTGGTTCCTGAGTTTGATTTTAGTACTAAAAAAAAAAAAAAAAAAAAAAGACAATACCTGCCTAGTTACCTGCCTAACACTTAAAACCAGAGCTAGTTTTTCTGAGGCCAGTCCAACACTGTGCTCCAAGTGTTGGATAGAATCAGGGTTGCTCGCACTCCATTAAACTAAGCAGAAACTTAATGGTTGCCTTCCATAGCTCTGGAAAACTTCGAGAATAAATTATCTACAATAAGTAACAATTAGTATGCTGTTTATTTCTTGATTTACCCATGCTGGCTGTCATCTCTTTTGTTTATAATTTCATCTACTTTAAACATAAACAAAAAGCAAACCATAACAGGGTGTTTTTGGTGCTGCTTTGTTTCTCTTATTTCAAAACAATATCACCCCTAGAAACATGTTCACAAAAGTATCAACAGGCTACCAAAAAAACAAAAAGCAGAAACTTGTAAGGTGGCCTTTTGAGATACGGGATTGCTACCTGTTTACCAATACTGCTACCGGTGATCCTTTACATTTCTTCCTGTGGGTTTCATAGTTTCTAAGTTATTTGAACTATATATTAAATAATAACTCATATTTCATTCTGCATTAATCAAAAGTGCATGTAGCACCAGGCATGGAGATGCACACCTATAATCCCAGTACTTGGGAGGCTGAGACAGGAGGATTGCTCTACCCTGAGCCTCAAAGTGAGCTCAAGGCCAGCCTGAGCAGCATAGTAAGACCCTGTTCTCAGCAAAACAAACAGTGGGACAGCCAAATAGCTCAGCAGATTAAAGTGCCTGCTTAGGCAGATCCAGTAGCCAGGGTGACTGACTGTGCGTGGTGGTGCCTGCCTGTAATCCTAGCTCCTGGGGGGCTGAACACAGGTGGGTCACCATGAGTCCGAACCACGTAGGAGGACCCTGTAGATGTAGACCCAGTATGGAGACTCTGTACTAAAATACAAAAACAACAACGACGACAAAATACAACATATGTAGCAATCAATTAGCAGCTTTTAGTACTATGAGAATAAAACCCTAGTCAATTTCTTGTGAAAAGTTAATGGCATTTAATATGTTAACCCTAAAAATAGCAATCTTACCAATGGTAAAGATTATGTGTTTTTCAGAATTAAAGAAACAAAGCCTAAGTATTCTCTTCTTTGATCTCTGGGAGACCATGGTCAAAGAATATTTTAAGATTCAGTCACTCAGAATCCCCAAACCAGGAAAAAATATTCTAACTCAGGGCTAGGAAAATATTGGGATGGTCTAAGCTCCTGCCTAGCAAATGCAAGGACCTGGGTTCAATCCCTGGTACAACAGGAACCCCAAGAGTGCTGTGCCAGCCACCAAAACCGGGTATGGAGGCACCTGCCTGTAATCCCAGCACTGGGGAGGCTGAGACAGGAGGATCACTAGGAGTCTGAGCTGTGTAGCAAGACTCTGTACCAAATAAATAAAAGAAAAATATTCTAAATAAACAAATTCTACCTTCAAAATAAAAGGAGGCATAACCGGTACAAATTTTCAAAGATGTATCTACTTCACATATTAAACACCCACTGACTTTAAATGAAAGTGATAACTAAATAACTAATAATATTGTACAATACTTCCATGGCTCTATAAATGCTGCTGCCCAAATTCCAGAAAACAACATATAAACACCTCTTCCACTTTGTAGTGGAAGGTTGATACCTGTGTCACCTGGAGAAGTTTAGAAATTTAACTAAGTGATTCAACATGCGACCAGCCTCCTGGCTTTGTATCCTGCAAGAGGAGGGCAGGGAAGGTGAGGGCAGGTAGCCCAACACAAAATAAGGGAGGTAAAAAGGCTTGATCGCCCCACCCCCTTGTCCTTTTGTTGCTTTTGGGTCTTTCTCACCCCGAATTGTACGCTAAATAAACCTTTCCTGCCTTAATTTGGGGTGCTGGGTATTTTGTCTCAGTAAGGAGAGCAAAGTAACCAAGACACACCCTAAGGGACTAAGTCTTCCTTTCAATTAATTCTCCTTCCGACTCCTGTAATCATTAACACAACTTCATATATAAAAATACGATACGACTCAATTTTACAAATATAGCCCAGAAAACTAGAAGTCTAGACTGAAACTAACCAACCGCAAAATAGACAAAAACCACAATCTTGTTGGTAGATAGAAGGAAGTAGCCAAACACCTGATGCTATTTAGACCGCCTTACTTTAAATAAGCCTGTCCTCCCTCTTAGATTTCCAACCCTCCACCTGAACAAAACAGAGCTTATATCAAAATAACAGAGTTCACATTGCATAACAACTAAGCTTCAATCTCTGCTCTCGAGAAGAATAATTTTTATACTTTCCTGCTTCCAAACCACCCATCTTATCTTTAGCTTAAAAAGCATGTTAAACATTCAGCTAAGTATGGTGTTGCTGAGACAAAACCAGTCCAACCCTGAATCCCATTGCAGTAGTTTACAAATGAATGAAAACACCTGTCATTGGACTATGTATTTAACGTACACTGTTGTGTTCAACTCTTTTTTTTTTTTTTTTTTTTTGGCGGAATCAGGGATTGAACTCAGGCCCTTGCGCTTGCCAGGGAAGTGCTTATCCCACTGAGCCATCTCCCCGCCCCCATTGTGTTCAATTCTTATGATAATGCATAATGAAGGCACAGAAGAGGTGAGTAGGAGGGAGGAAGCCTTACACATAAATCTCAGACATTTTTGGAAGAAGGGAATAATCCTCAGCCACACCTGTCCCTGTGGTGGGTGAGAGGACATGAATTTACCCACCCCCCATATTGTATTTTTTTTTTTTTTTTTTTTTGCGGTACCAGGAATTGAACTCAGGACCCTGCACTTGCCAGGCAAGCACTTATTCTACTGAGCTATCTCCCTGCACCCCCATATTTAAATAAATTGGGAAAGGCAGAATAAAGTTTATAGTTAACCTGTTTCATGAAATTTCTGGAGACTTTACAAGGAAAGTGTAAAGGGCAGGGCAAAAGGGGAAGAGGGCAGATATTCTGGGTTCTTTCTCTGATTTAAAGCTAGGTAAGAGATAAACAGCATTGACCTAATAAATACAGGAAGCCAGACGAATCCAGGAAGAGGGAAAACCATCTAGTAGTGGTCCTGCGAATGGTCTGAGTGAAAAGACATAACCTAGGTGGGCTCAAGAAGCAAACCCTGGAACCCTGGTGTACTCAGAGACAGAAGCCAGCAACTAAGACACTGTATGAAGCAAGAGGTGGCTGTAGAAAGGAAAAGCAGGCAATTAAAATACAAAAAAAAAAAAACAATAACAAGGAAAAGCAGGATGTGCAGAGAAGGAAACGGTATCCTCTGAGTTCCAAGCCCCTCAAACATGATGGCAGAGTTTGTTTTCAGCTAATATATACCCACTGAAGAGATTGTTCTTATCCTGTCCAATTATGCTCAGAAAAGTATTATACAACCCATCTCCCTTTCTTGGCTCATATGAACAAAATGATTTTGAGCAAGTTTATTATTTGTTTTT
>PVKA01013263.1:34768-55670 GCA_004027165.1 Ctenomys sociabilis | reverse complement strand
TTTTTTTTTTTTTTTTTTTTTTTTTTTTTTTTTTTTTTTTTTTTTTTTTTTTTGATTCCTGGATTTCTGGTCATTGTGGTCCCTCTGTAGAATATCTTTCAGTACCCTGTGTAGGGATGGCTTTGTCATCATGAAATTCTTTAGTTGTTCTTTGTCATGCAAGTATTTCACTTCTCCATCAAACTTGAAAGAGAGTTTTGCAGGGTGTAATAGTTTGGGCTGGAATTTGTTTTCGTGTAGGACTTGAAGAACTCTGTTCCATGCTCTCCTTGCTTTCATTGTTTGTGAAGAGAAGTTGGCTGTAATTCTGTTGGGTTTTCCTTTCAATGTGATCTGCTACTTTCCTCTAGCAGCTTTCATTATATTAGTATTGTGTTGGATTTCTGGGATCTTGACTATTACATGTCTCGGTGTGTTTTTACTTGGGTTGAAGTTATTTGGTGTTCTGTATGCTTCAGTTACCTGAATGTTGGCTTGTTTCCTTATATTTGGGAAGTTTTGTCTATTACTTCTCCCCGTATTCTTTTTATGTCATTTGTGGTTGACTCCTTTCTCATTGATGCCTATTAGTCTCACATTGTTCTTCTTGGCATCATCTTGCATGTGATGGATTATTTTTTCCTGCATTCTAGTTGTTTTTAATAGGTCTTTTGTCACCTTTTCACTAGCTGCACCAGTGTCTTCAAGATCTGAGACTCTGTCTTCAGTTTCACTCAAATGGTTTTGTAGACTTGTGATTGATATTTTAAGTTCCTCTATATCACGTTGACTCTGCTTCATTCGATCTATTTCTTTCCTGTATTGCTCTTTCAAGGAATCTGTCATATTTCTAATCTCATCTATTTTTTTTTCTTTGTTGTTGTTAATTTCTCTGTTAGAGGTAGCTATTAATTCTTTTACTGCAGAGTTTTTTCCAAATTGGGTTTACTCCATATATTTCTGGAATTGATTCTCTACTTCAGGTGCTATGATTTCAAAGATTTCTTTTTTTTATTTCAGGTGTTAATTCTGGTCTGAATTCCTCTATACCTTTCTTGCTGTTGTTTCCTTGCTTCCAACTCTGTTGATTCATTCATTTTTGCTGAGTTAGTGTCCTCTGCACTTATCACTGATGGGCTCGAGACCTGAGATTACATTTGGCTCCTTGTTTTTATCATGACTTATACGTCTGACCTCTGACTTTTGGCGTAGAGTTTTGGTATAGTTCTAACCTTAGCACCTTATGAAATTTGGTATTGTTATGCCACGTTCTAGTTCATGTAGTTTTGCCTGGTTTGGGTCTGGCTGCTGTGCTCACCTCCTTCCTGTTGCTGTCCTTGGAGGTGAGCCTGTTTTGCCCCTTTGACAAGATGCTGTGCTTCTGGATTAGTTGGGTGGTTTTGACCCTCGTCTCAGTGCAAGGACTTCAGCCTCAGAGTTTCTTCTCAGGCCTGTATGCCAGGCTTGGGCAGGGTATAAAGGAGTATTGGGAGGGCAGGAGAGCACAGAAGCTCTGTCACACACTCACTGGGCCTGGGCTTTGGCAGCTCTACAGGGCTCCCAAAAGGGTGGTTGATGTTCTCACTCACAGCGTCAGCTGTGCTGGTTCTGGGGCTGTGGGGTAGGACTGGAGAAAGCTGGGAAAGATCTCTCTAGTGCGGTGGATTGCGAAGGGTGTGTTGGGTTTGGGACGGCGGGGCAGGACCAGAGAACTCTGGGAAAGGTCTCTCTAGCATGGCAGGCCTGCAGTTCTCACTCACTGGGTGAACTGTGCTGGGTATGGGGCCGCGGGGCAGTGCTGAAGGATTCTGGGAAAGGTGTTTCTAGTGAGGCGGGTGTGCAGTTCTCTAAATTTTTATTTTGAGTCATGGTTTAAGTCCCAGACTGGATTTGAACTTGGACTCATTCTGCCATAGCCTCACAGAATGCTGAAATTACAGACATGTACCACCATTCCCTTCCTTTCTTTATTGAACAGTTTAAATTTTTCTCTTTTACTTTTATTCAGATATATAAAAATTGCATTTAAAATATATCTGCATGGGTGTTGTTGTACATACCTGTACTCTGAGAAGGTGAGGCAGGAAGGATTGCAAGTTTGTGCCCAGCCTGACTTGGCAAGCCCAGTGACTCAAAAACAGATTGTGTGTAAAGCTTAGTGTTTAAAGGCTCTGTGTTTAATCCAGAGCATGTGTCCATGCACACATTGTATTAAGCAGTACATTATATTGAAAATCTTTAAAAATCAGTATAATATGGAACATAATCAGTATAATATGGAACATAATTGTTTTTTAAAGTATTGTACTTCCCTAGAGAATACTGATCTGAAAAATACTGCTGTCAATGTGTATCAGGGCTAGTAAGATAGCTTAGAGGATCAAGTGCCTGCTTAGGCAAGTGCAGGGACTAGGGTTCCATCCCCACCATCATGTGCCTTGCTGGCCCCATCCCTGAGTATGCTGGGTCAGCCACAGAGATTGGGGTAATGGTGCACGCTTGTAATACCAGTGCTGGGAGGCTGAAAATAGGAGAATCACTATGAGTCCAAGCTGCATAATGAGATCCTGTACCAAATACATAAGAAGACAAAAACAAAACCAAAAAAAAACCCTGTACCTATTAGTATAGGTAAGTACACTTGTAGTTAAATCAGTCAAGAAATTATCACTTAGTTTGCTAAAGTAATGTTAAAAGTGCTCACTTATCTTCCCAAAATAGTGAAAACCTCTAATATAAATATGAATATAAATATAAACATAAACATAAATATAAATGTAAAGACATAGTAAGGACAAAGAAGCTTTTCAGAACTGAGGGTGTGTTGGAGCTTAGATCATCTAAAAAGAGTCCTGTAGGCTTTGTTTAATACATATTGTCTTGATCTAACTTATATATTCAGAAGTAGTCTTCTGACTTTTATTCGCTTTTCCATGTGAGGAACCCTGTGAAGTGTTTCTCACTAAGTATGTAAATTTAAAATCTAGTTTCTATACCTAATGTTGAAGTACCAGTTTCACTTGGGTAAGATAGCAAGAGTTATGAGATCCTTCGCTTTTTGTGGTGTTGTATAAAGTTTTTTATGCAGTGGAAAAATAGCATAGATAATGGGTTTATTGGAACAGAACTTTTCATAGCAAGCATAATTGTGGCAAAGCTATAGTGGAAAAAAATAACTTCAGTGCCTCATTTCTGCAGATGAGAGAGATGATGGTGTTGCCTATCTCACAGGGATGGGTGCAGATCAAATGAAAAAATAATTCTTGTGGAAATGCTTTGGGAATGCTAAATATTTATGTGGGTTTGAGATGATACTAATTGTTTTTGGCACAGGAAAAGAGTCAATCAGAATATTTGAAGATCACCCAAGAAAAAGAGCTGCAAGAATCTTTGGCCCTGGAAGAGTTAGAGTTGCAGAAAAAAGCAATCCTCATAGAGAGTGAAAATAAACTTCAGGACTTTCAGCAAGAAGCCGAAACTTATAGAACTGTAAGTTAAGCAATGTGTAGGTTCCAGAGCTATGAAATTGTTTTTTTTCCTATGGAGATTATTAGTTGTCCATTGATTACAGTTTCAGAGAAGCTTTCATTTTACTAGATTAGGTTTTTGTATATATATGCTGTTCAATTTTTAGATAGTGTGTACTATTATTCATGAGCATGGGTTTGGTGCTCTGTTTGCTATGTGACATTTCTGGTTTTAGCTAGCTATATTTTCATCAGCCATTCATTCTGCCCCTTTGTATTCAGGCTGCACAGCATCTCCATTCTGTTGTCTTCTGACCCTTGATCTCTTGGAAGTGGCCTCACTTTGTAGATAGTACTTCTCCTAGCATCTTCTTGCTTGTCAACCTTCATCTCATAACATTATCTGTTTTGTGCTTATGTCAGAGTTTAGTTACACTAACTCCCTGCTTTTATATTCATATTGAACAGTCTTACAATGAACATGTGTGTGCCTGTGTACACACACACACGCACACACACACACACACACAGACATACGTACCTGAATATGCGTATTTGTAAAGCCCACGGTCCTTTCCCTCAACAGTATTTTGAATTGTGTTGTTTTGAAAACACAGCAATGTTATTTAGATGTTAGCCTTTTTGCTGTAATTTAGGTAGTGAAGTGGTTATATTCTTTACCTACACTTCTAAACTGTGCTTTATATTTTCCACCATTAACATTTATATCCCTGGCATGCCATGTTGGCTCCATCCCTGGGGTGTGCTGAGATGGCAATTGAGACTGGGTGTGATGGCCCATGCCTGTAATCCCAGTTTCTTGGGAGGATGAACCTAGGTGGATTACTATGAGTCTGATTGACGTAGTGAGACCCTGTAGATCCTGTACTAAAATACAAAGAAAAACAAAACCAAACATTTATAGAAGGTGGATTAGTAGGATGAAATAAGCACTTACGCTGCCTATGTCTTATACTTTGCTCACTTTGTAAATTAATGGTGCCATAGTCTCCTTACTAGTCACATGAAGAGGTTGGGTTTTTTTTTTTTAGCTCCTTCTGACTTTCTATGGCTCTCCCTTACTTTAGTTTTCACCTCAGAATCAAAACTGATATTTTTATGAGATAATAGTAGTCTTTGGTAAATTTTTATAAGTACCATTTTATTTATTTATTTATTTATTGGCAGTACTGGAATTGAACTCAGGACCCTGCGCTTGCCAGGCAGGCGCTATTCTACTGAGCTATCTCCCCAGCCCCTAAGTACCTTTTTAAAGAAAATCTTCTAAATAATAATTTGTGGGTAGGAAACTCAGATATATTATCGAAAAATCAGCTATATTATTTTTCTTCTAAAATTAAATCATTTAAGTAATATACTATAGCATAATTCTTAAAATGAATATAGGGGGAAATCCAACTCCTGGTAACATACGTTACTATGATACGTTGTGATTTATTTCTGTTTTGACTATCCAGTTAGAATGTTCTTGTAAGAAGTACTAGTTGAAATAGTTACCCAAATAAGGAAAAATTCCAGAATTTTGAAGAATATTAAAAATATCTTTTCTTTATTATATATTCCTTTAGTAATTCAGGACAGACATATTGCTTGTCATTTAATTGTTTGGTATGATATATAGTTATCTAAATTAACTTTTAAGTGGGTGCTAGACATATCTGTATATTATTGCTAAAAATAAATCTATTTTCTTTAACAGAGAATTCTTGAATTAGAAAGTTCTTTGGCAAAAAGCTTGCAAGAAAACAAAAATCAATCAGAAGATTTAGCTGTTCATTT
The DNA here is from genome assembly GCA_004027165.1 of Ctenomys sociabilis. NCBI lineage: Eukaryota > Metazoa > Chordata > Mammalia > Rodentia > Ctenomyidae > Ctenomys > Ctenomys sociabilis. The sequence goes on along the minus strand of PVKA01013263.1, from coordinate 50,424 downwards.
GGAAGCTGAAAAAAATAAACACAATAAAGAACTTAAAATCATGGTTGAAAAACAGAAGGCAGAATTGGTGAACCTGCAGCATCAGCAGGATAAACTTTGGACTGAAAAACTCCAAATCTTAAAGCAACAGCATCAGATTGAGATTGAAAAATGTAAGGAGACATGTGAACAAGAAAAAGAAACCTTACTGAAAGAGAAAGAGAGTCTTTTCCAGGCTCACATCGAAGAGATGAATGAAAAGACTTTAGAAAAGCTTGATGTGAAGCAAACAGAACTGGAATCATTATCTTTGGAACTGTCACAAGTATTAAAAGCTCACAATAAGCTAGAAGAGGAACTTTCCGTTCTAACAAGTCAATCAGATAAAATGAAGCAGGAATTAGAGGCCAGGCTGGTTGAACAGAAAAATCAGCATCAGCAGCAAGTTGATGGAATCATTAAAGAACAGGAAATATCTATCCAAAGAACTGAAAAGGCATTAGAAGAGCAAATTAATGAATTGAGGCTTCTGTTAAAGGAAAAGAACAGGAATTTGGAAGAACAGCAGGCTCATGTAGAAAATTTAGAGGCAGAAATTAAAAAATCCAAAGAGGAACTCCAGCAGGCATCCATTAAGCTGGATCTTACTCAGTCATACCAGAGCACTGCACATGAACAGGCAAAAGCATATGAGGAGCAGGTGGCTCAATTGCAGCAGAAGTTATTGAACTTGGAAAGAGAAAACGTTATTCTTATCGATCAGGTAGCTGAAGTTGAAACACAGAAGAAAAATGTTTGTACTGAGTTAGAGATGCATAAAATGCAGGTGCAGGACACAATGCAACAACTTGAAAAGCAGAACAGTGAAATGGAGCAGAAAATACAATCTTTAACACAATTATACGAGTCACAGCTTAAAAACAGTAACATTGAACAAGAGCAGACAAAGCAAATGTTGCTGGAAAAAGAAAATATAATTTTACAAATAAGAGAGGGACAATGTAAAGAAATTGAGATACTCAAACAGAAATTGTCAGCCAAGGAGGACAGTGTTAATACACTTCAGGAGGAGTATGAAACTAAATTTAAAAATCAAGAAAAGAAGATGGAAAAAATTAAACAGAAAGCAAAGGAGACACAAGAAACATTAAAGAAGAAACTAGTTGATCAAGAAGCCAAACTTAGAAAAGAACTTGAAAATACTGTTCTAGAGCTTGATCAGAAAGAAAAGCAGTTCAATGCCAAAATGTTGGAAATGTCACAGGCTAACTTGGCTGGAATCAGTGATGCAGTGTCAAGACTTGAAACAAACCAAAAGGAGCAAGTAGAAAGTCTCACAGAGGAACACCAACAAGAACTCAACGATGTTGTCTCAAGCTGGGAAAAAAAACTTAAGGAGCAAGCTGAAGAACTTCAAGAAAAATATGAAATCCAATTACAGAAGGAAGAACAGGAGATAGCTGAACTCAAGCAAAAGATCCATATATGTGGGTGTGAAAAAGAAGAGATGAATAAGGAAATAATGTGGCTGAAGGAAGAAGGTGTTAAGCAGGATGGAGCATTAAATGAATTGCAGGAACAGCTAAAGCAGAAGTGTGTTCGTATGACCACTCTTTCACAAAATGAAACTACACTCAGAGCTCAACTTGAAAAGCTAGAAGTTGAATTGAGCCATTCTTTGAAAGAAAATACTTCTCTTCAGGAACAACTACTTGAACTGAAAATGGTGGCAGAAAAAGATATGTTTAAGATTTCTGAGTTGACTGATAAGTTGAAAACTAAGGATGAGGAATTCCAGAGCTTAAAGTCTTTACATGAAACAATTAATAAAAGTCTAGTGGACAAAAGCTTAGAGTTCAAGACACTGTCTGAGGAACTAGCATTTCAGATAGATAGTTACTACAAGAAAACTGAAGCTTTATTGGAAGCTAAAACAAATGAACTAATAGACATTTGTGGTAGTAAAACTAATGCCATTGTTGCGAGGATCTCTCATTGTCAGCACCACACAGCTAAAGTTAAGGAGGCATTGATGATAAAAATTTGCAAAGTTTCTGAATTAGAAGCACAACTTAGACAACTAACAGAAGAGCAAAATATACTAAGTACTTCTTTTCAAAAGGCCAACCACCAGTTAGAAGAAAAGGAAAATCAAATTAAGAACATGAAAGCTGAAATCGAAGGTCTTGTAATAGAAAAAGAAGCCCTACAGAAGGAAGGAGGTAATCAGCAACAGGTTGCTTCAGAAAAAGAGTCTTGTATCACACAGTTAAAGAAAGAATTATCTGAAAACATCAATGCTGTCACACTGATGAAAGAAGAGCTTACAGAAAAAAAGTCTGAGTTGGTTATTCTTAAAAAACAACTAACTGATTTGAATGCTCAGCTTCAAAATAGTATCAGCCTTCCTGAAAAAGAAGCAGCCATTTCTTCACTAAGAAAGCAGTATGACAAACAACAACATGAATTACAGGATCAGGTGCAAGATTTATCTTTGAGAGTCGATAGTCTGAATAAAGAGAAAATTTCGGCTCTTGAACAGGTGGATCACTGGTCTAACAAATTCTCAGAATGGAAGAAAAAGGCACAGTCAAAGTTTGTACAGTATCAGAACACTATTAAAGAATCTCAGATGCAGCTTGAGTTAAAAACAAAGGAAGCTAGTGAAAAAGATGAGCACATACATTTACTGAAGGAAAACCTTGATCAGCAAAAGAAACAGTATGAACATCTAAAGTGTGAAATGGAAGATAACAAAAACAAGATGGAGAAAAAGGAGAGTAATTTAGAGACTGAGTTGAAGACCCAAACAGCAAGGATTATGGAATTAGAGGATTACGTTACTCAGAAAACATCTGAAATTGAGTCCTTAAATAGAATTTTAAAAAATTACAATGAAGAAAAAGATAAGGAGCAGAAAGAATTGGTTCATAAAGTTAAGCACTTTCAACACTTAGGAGAAGAAAAGGACAACAGGGCTAAGGAAGCTGAGGAAAAAGTCTTAAAGCTTGAAAAGCACGTGTCTTTCATGGAAGCTGAACTTGAAATTAAGAATAAAGAATTAGAATCTTTGAATTCAAGTATGAAAAGCAAAGAAGAGGAGTTTAACTCATTGGAAGAGAAATTTGAATTAGAAAGTGCCACAAAATTAGCAGAATTAAAGAAAAAAGCTGAACAAAAAATTGCTGCTATCAAGAAGCAGTTATTGTCTCAAATGGAGGAGAAAGAACAGCAACATAAAAAAGGTGTAGAAAGCCATTTGAATGAGCTAAACAAAAAATTGCAAGAAAGAGAGAAGGAAATTCACATCTTAGAAGAAAAACTTAAGTTAGTAGAGAGTTTTCCATATTCAGAAATAGCAAAAAATATGGCAACATACACTGAACAAAAAGAAGCAGATTCCCCAAGCTCTATGCAAAAGGTATATGAAGAAAAAGTCAGTTCTTTACAAAGAAGTTTAACTGAAAAAAATAAGCTAGAACAGGAAAAAGAGGAGACAGTTAAATTATCTCCTGAAGTGCAGTGCAAGAACCAGAACGTCTTCATACAGTTAGAATGTGCTGAAGCAAAACAAGATGAGGGTCACGATCTTCAAGAAGTTCTTGAAGAGAAAAAGAAACATTCTTTGATAACATCTCAGCCTGTGAAAGAAGAGGGAAGTAAAGATAACAAAGGGGCGAAGCAGAACTGGGAAAACATAGTTTATAATATCCAGAAAACCCTCCAGGAGAAGGAACTAACTTGTCAGGCATTAGAACAAAAGATAAAAGAACTGGACTCTTGCATAGTAAGAGAGAAGGAAGGACATAGACTTGAAATGGAAGAGTTGGTTTCAAAATATGAGAAATTACAGGCATTACAGGCTGTACAGCAACATATCGATGAAAAAAATAAACTCAATGAAATTTTGGAAGACAGTACTGAAGAAAATTCTCAGTCACATGTGATCCAACCCAAATTGGTTGGTAACTTGGAAGCCCAGCACAATGACCTGGAATTTAAATTAGCAGAGGCAGAGAGAGAAAAGCAAAAACTGAGCAAGGAAATTGTTAGATTGCAGAAAGACCTTCGAACATTAAGGAAGGAACATCAGCAAGAATTAGATCTATTAAAGAAAGAATGTGAGCAAGAAATGCAGGAGAAAATCAAGTAAGTTTTATTTTAGCACTCCTCTATTCTTTCTGTGTATGTGCTAATACAGTTATTTTAAGTTATCTAGATGCTTCATGTAAACAGAATGTTAAATATAAGGCCAAATTACTGAGGAGGCTGAGGTGTGAGACTAAAATTTGAGGGCAGAATGAACAACTTTGCACGTTCTTTTCTCAAAATTTTAAAAAATAACAAAGGAAAAAAAATAACAGTGCTGGGGAGATAGCTCAGTGAAATAAGTGCCTGCCTGGCAAGCGCAGGGCACTGAGTTCTATCCCTGGTACCACAAAAAAAAAAAAAAAAAAAAGGGTTTCTTTAAGACAATATGCAATGTATTAATTACTGTAACTGTCCTACTAACCTGTTTTGCAACTGTCTGATTGCTATTTCTTTCTTATTAAGATTAATAAACTATTTTTAAAAAATAACAAAAGTGTTAAGGATGTAGCTCAGTGATAGAGCACCCTTGGATTTTCTCCTCAAGTACTGAGGAAACAATATTAAACATAAATTCAGTAAGTTAAAATATTGAAGAGAAATTAAAAAAGCAGGTTAAGATGATAAGGCAGTGTTGTCCATGTCCATTTAGGGAGAAAAACTAGAAAAACTTTGTAAGATGGTAATTACTAGCTATATATCCAAATAACTTTTCTTTTTGGTTTTATTATTTTTAGTAGTAGCACAATTATTAATATGTAGCACAGGTGACTATAGTGGAAATTTAAAGTGGGAAAAGTCACTCTTCAGGTTTGAGAGCACTCCCTAGGCTCATGGTTTGTATGTTTCCTGAAATTTTCTGTATCTGAAACACAGACACCCCTTTAAAATTGTTTTACTAGTGAGAGTGTACTGTCTTGAAGTCCAGGTAACTCTTTTGCAATTTGTTTTTTTGTGTGGCAGCAGTTAACCCTACATTTTTGTTGTTCAGACAGGAGCAGGAAGATCTTGAGTTGAAGCACAATTCCACATTAAAACAGCTGATGAGGGAGTTTAATACCCAGCTGGCACAAAAAGAACAAGAACTAGAAATGACCATAAAAGAAACTATCAGTAAGTATAGCTTTAAATTCAGAAAGGAATAAATCACAATCACAGATACTATAGTTTAAGCTTTTCTTTTTTTTCAGTTGTATAAATACTGTATGTCATTAAGTTGGAGGAAAAATGATTCTTGTTCAATAAAGTAGGTTCTCTAGGAAGTTCTGTGCTCACATTGCCTGACAGTGACTCAAGGATAGCAAAAGCACCTGAAAGAACCTGAAAGCATTAGTTAATACTTACCTTATAAAGAGAGTTAGACTCCCTGAGAGCGTTCTTTTGATCATTGAATCACTGTTTAGCTGCTTGTAATTCTTACTGAATTTTTCTTAATTTGTAATGCGGGCTCTTAGTAAAACTTGCAATTATATGTGTTCACTATTGACTAATGTGTCTTCTTGTGTGTGTTCATTTTAACTAGGTAAGGCCCAGGAGGTGGAAATTGAACTTTTAGAAAGCCATCAAGAGGAGACAAATCAGTTACATAAAAAAATTGCAGAGAAAGATGATGATCTACAAAGAACAGCCAAAAGATATGAAGAAATCCTTGATGTAGTTTACTTTTTCTGTTTTGAAATTTAGCTGTAATAGATTTTATAGTACTGTTGAATTGGATCTTTTGTTTTCTCTTATGTAGAAGTGTGCTTTGTTTTGCCTTGTTTTTGTGCACTGTTACCTAAATTAGCACTTCTGTACTAGATGTAGATTTGTGGCAGTTGATTTTTGACTGGATTGTACTTTTATAATATTCAGATAGCATAGCCTACTTGTTGATATTGAACCAACAGTAAGTTACTGAGGGGAAGAGACTTTTTACCTTCTTCCTCATAGATTCAGATTAGTCTGTGAGAAGCAGACTAAGAATTGAGACCTTATGTTTGGATGAAGTCTAAGTAATAGGATGTTTAATTTAGCGTGTATATTTGAATGTGGCTGTTTAACTCGGGATTTTTTTAGGAAACCCAGTTAAGTACTATATCTCTATTAAATTTTCAGTTTTTATTATTCTGGATGGTTTGGCAGGGCAAATTGAGGAAAAAAAAATAATGAAATGTGTCAGGCAAATGTTTCCTGTTTAATGCTAGGATAGTTTAGTGTTAGTTCTGTCAGCACTAATAGAATAAAATGAGCCATGAAGGTAAAAAGGACATGCATGCTAGTGAGTACTTTAAACCCCAAGAATGTTTTCAAGTACAACAAAGTAAACTCTTTTCAGATCATGTATTCTTTTGTTATTTCATTACTTCCAGCCTAATTTTTTTATATGCCAAGAAGCACTTGGTGTTTAAGAATGCCAAATTGGAGGGTCGTGACTCAACTATTGTGGTATGCAGCAGTAGACATCTAAGCTGGGAATAGAAACTAAGTATTTTTTAAAAAATGTATTTAGTAGAGGGTCTACAGGATCTTGCTACACAGATTAGACTTGTGATCCTCCTATTTTCAGCCTCCTAAATGCTGGGATTATAGGCACGGGTCATCACATCCAGTCTCAGTTGCACCCTGGGGACAGGGCTGGGACTAGTGGTGGCACAGCATGTAGTGCCAGGAATTGAAACCTGGTCTGTGCACCGGTCTAGGCAGGTGTTGTAGTCCTCCAAGCTGTCTGGCTGGCCCTATTATTTTTTAAATGTAATTGAAATTTCAGGATATGACATGTGCCTATACTGTACCTGCCACCTTTGTATAGATTTTGAACATTAAATCTCATTATGAAAAGATTCAAATAATTTCACTTTTTAAAAATACATAGATCATATATTTGCTAAGTTTAAGAAAATATTATTAGTTCTAGAATTTTTAGTGAATGTTGGAATTAGAAGATACATTATAGCTGGTTTATTTTTGTCTTCCAGTTTTTGGCAGAAGGAAAAGCAAGTTAAGCATGGTTATTTGCTTAAATCTGCATAGTGAGTGGTAGAACAGAGATTCTTAATTAATTTCACATATTTCATAAGTAAAGACTTTCCTTCCCTCCCCCCAAAAAAAGAATTTTAAGAACACAGTGGTTATTTATCATAAATAATTAAGTTAGGAAGCTGTATTTGCAGGAATAAAATCTTCCAAGGTGCTAGAATTCCCTTTTGGAAGCTACTTCTCTGTCTGTTGTGTGGAGTAGCACCTGGTAGACTATCCAAGGGTAATGACAAACCCATGTCGTTATATAGGTGAGGGATCAGAGAGGCTCTCTTGTATAAAATTCCTTCCTCCTTGAAGATTAACTGTATATTAAGGATGTAGATGAAATAGTCCTCTGTGCTTCTGGTTTAAAATAGTAGAGAAAGTGGGCAGAAAGTGGAAGGTGGATAAGGGAATGGGTGAAATCTTTTCCAAGCTTTTTATTTGCCTAACACCAGCACTATCCATTAAAATGTAATGTCAGCCATATTTTATAGTTTTCTACCACAGTAGCTACATTAAAAAGAAACAATGTGAACTTTATTTAATAATATGTTAATTAACTCACTATAACCCAAATAGTATTATTTCAGAATGTGGTTCATATAAATTTACATACAGGTGGCCCTCCTAATATACTGCTCTTTTTTTTAACTTGATTCAACCTGCTGCTGATTGGAAATCTTTAGGAAAAAATTTGTGTATGAACTGAAGCTAGAAGGACTATTTTTCTTATCACTAGTTCCTAAACAATAGTGTATAGCAGTTATTTACATAACAATAAGCTTGTAAGTCATCTCAGAGTGACAATATTCATAAGGATGTACATAAGTTATGTGCATATACATCATTTTTTAAAATAAGAAATTTGAATGTCTAGAATTTGGTGTGGAGTAAATATAGTTTTGAAACTAATCCCCACAGATATCAAGGTATGACTATATGTGCACACATGCTATATATATAGTAGATAAGTGTAATGTATAAATTTTAATATAGAGAAATGCATATTTATATAGGAAAAATATATAAATATAAATTTCTGTGTGATATACACATACACAGATATATATAAATTCAGATTCATTCTGTTTTGGGAGCTTGTGGGATAGGTCAGTTGTTTAATCTCTAGCAAACTCAGGCATAGGGAACCATAGTTTGATCCCCAGACCTGCCTGTAAGGCAGCCTGAACCAGCCCCCTCTCCCCCCCAAAAAAGTCGTACAAATTTGTTCTGCTTTTATGTTTCACCTCAATTCAGACTAGGCACAGTTAAGGTGCTGCAGTTCTAGAATTTCTAGTGGCTTTTATAGGATGGTGCTGGGTGTGGAAGGCCTACCTGAAGATTGTTGATGGCAGCATTAAAGGCAGAACAAGGGCCAAGAGATAACTCAGTGGAATAAGTGCTTCTCTGGCAAGCGCAAAGTCCTGAGTTCAATCTCTGGTACTGCAAAAAAAACGAAGGCAGAACAGGAGAAGCTGCCAAAATGCTGTTAGGGATACTGTTTGGGTGTTTGGAGAAGCTGTTGGAGCTGTTGGAAGTTGATAGTTCTCTTCGCTGGCTTGCCTGATAAACTTTGGAGAAGGTTGGGTCCTCTTCTTGAGCATTGTTTCAGGCCTCTGGAGGGGAAGATGGTGCACTGCTCAGCATCATGAAGCTTGTCACATTGGCTTTTCTAATGGGAATTCTGCTTTCCTCATTGCTAAACAAGTTTGGGACCTCACGGTTGCTGAGGATGGCTGTGATATTTTTGTGTGAGCTCAGGTGCTTACCTTGAGCATTGCTTCCTGGCTCTACTTCAACCTGCTAGCACAGACAGACCCTTCATCCTGCTGGCATAGATTTCCTTATTTCCACCACTGACCTTTGGGCCTTTGTAGCACAGATCCATAAAGTGGGCCTGCATAAGACTTCATTGTGGGCTCTAGGCCTCCACTGAGACAGGTGGGAGATACTGTAATGAGCTCTAGGCTCTCAACTATATTCTTTAGTGTTTAGTGTATAGATAGGTTTCCTACACTTGTTATATATAGTTCTTTGGGTAATTCATCATAAAATATTACAGAATGTGTCCTATATTATGCTGCTTTCCTTGCCAAAAACAAAACAAAACAAAACCATAACAGCAAGCAACATATTGCTTTGCTCTTTGATTCTGACATATTTAATCTTTATCATTTAAAAATTTCTGAGATTGGTGTTTTATATGGGACTTATATATATTAAATTCAGTGTTTTCCTCTTCTGCAAAGCTATTGTTTTACTTATGTTTTATCTCAATGATAACATTGTAGTCTGTATTTCTGTGATCTGTTAAAATCTTTTATGTATTCATAGCAAATTTGAGCATAGAGACATTTGTCTTCTTAGGTCATATTCTTATTTTCCAGTTTGAAGAAGCTATGGTGGAAATTTTGGCTTCCAAACATTCTTGATTCCACTTCCCTAAGTTCCTTACACATAGGTGTCCACATACCTTTAGGACAGCAAATCTGCTTCTGTCTCCAGCACAATATTTAATATGTACTATGGCTCAGAATGAGAGTTTTTTGTTGAATCACATTTCATGTTCTTGTATTAATTATAGTTACTGGTATAGTTTGAGCTACCATTTTTTATTTGATGCACTGCCTCCCAAAGTATCTGTTTTTTTCTTGCCAGAAGCATTTTTTATCTTGAAACAAAAGGTGTGATCATAGTACTTCTCTTCCTAAATATGTCCATTGTTCTGTTGATACCTTTTATAGTTTAATGTGTTTTGGCTAAACTCAGCTTAAGCTTGTTCTTTATGATATGTTTTTGCTCATTCTTTTCTGTGTACATGAAATCACATTCTGAAACTTCAGAAACTAATGGAAGTGTTCTTATCTTTTGGGTTAAAAAAGTTTTAGCTTTTATTTCAAAAAAAGTGGGATCATACATTCATGTGGCTATATAATAGCAATTGGTATAGAATAGAAATTGATAGATACAATAGAAATTGCATCTAATTTGTTTTGTGTGTATGTTAAAGAAGACTAGAAGGCTGAGGAAGAAGCTCAGAGGTAGACTACCACCTAGCATGACTTATAATTCCTGTTTGTCAGTATTTTAGGTGCAAAAGCCAGGTTAATGTTTGCATGAGTGGGGGGATATCTAAGGAGGCTAATTACTAGAGATTTCTGCTTTACTTATGTTGAGAAAGGAGGTTTGTTTCAACAGGTCTGAGAAAGTTTTATGACAAGTGTTATTTAAAATAAGGTTTTCCCACCTGTCCCATGACTCTATACCTTACTTTGTGTTATTGGGCACAGTGATCTGTCTTTGTTTCTGGAAAGTCAGCATTTGTTAAATCAGATACCATTTGTGGTTGTTTTTCCTGTTAAGTCTCTTGTTCAGCAAACACTTGTCTTCATTACTCAGATAAGATCAATATTCCAATTCCAAATGTTCTTTTAGCACAAAGGTTATTGAAAGATTTATAAGATTGAGCAGAAGTCTGGATTGTTCTGAACAATAATTACCAAGACAGAAAAAAAGAGGGTAAGGATAAGCAACAGCCTTTTTTGTTTTAAATCGGGAATTGAATTCAGGACCTTACACTTGCCAGGCAGGTGCTTAAACCCACTGAGCTATTTCCCCAGCCTGGGCAACAGCCTTTTATCAGGGCAATCAAAATAAGGAAGAACAATTTGTATGCTAGCTTTTTCAAGCAGGATCATTTGGCCAAAAAGTCACACATTTTTTAAAATTCAGCCCTTTCTGGTTTTTTGTTTAAAGGCAGTAACTATTAAAAAAATATTTTAGATGTCTACTTTTGCCCCCAAAGAACCACAGATATCACTTGGGGTAGTTAGATAGGTGTGCAGGAAACTAACTGTTGACTTATACAGCCTATCTATAGGGAATAAAAACAAAACAAAGTACCTCCACAACTTGTGATTATTAAGTTGCTAGGTAGCTGGACAGTGCTGTGTGTAAACATATCAATTACTTTATTTTTAATAAATGTTTTCTGGAAATTAAATCCAAATGCAGAAAATGCCAATGTGCAGTATAAAAACCATTGTTTCCTATTGTTTTGCTTAGTGAAATTCTGTATCATTTTTGCCTTTTTTTTTTTTTTTGTTTTTTATTCTCTTTAAAAAATAAAGGAGGATATGTATTACATAGTCAGAGAAGTACAACTAAAACCTGAGAAAATACTAAAACCTGAGAACCCTAGTTGAAAGGTAAACAAACAGCTTGAGGTTTGTCAGGTGAGTACCAAGGGAGTAAGAGTAAGAAAAATGGTATCCTGGGAGTTGTGAGCAGCATTAAAAAGGGCTAAGAATTAAAAGTTAGGCATGAGGCCGGATGATATAGCTTAGTAACATAAGCGCCTGCTTGGCAAGCACAAGATTGCAAGTTTGATCCTCAATACCACAAAGAAAAATAAGAAGTATCTTATCCTGTCACCACATGTGATGCTGGCCCCACCACCGGGTTCACTGAGTGGGCCACCAAGACTGGGCATTGTGGAGCATGCCCGTAATCACAGTACTGGGGAGGCTGAGACACATGAGTCTGAGCTATGAAGCAAGACTCTGTACCAAATACATTTTTTTTTAAGAAAAGGTGTGAAGGAAACTGTTTAGAGGGTGCTAATAAATTAAAAATAGTGCTGTGTTTCTTGAAAATTTATTTTTCCTACAGAGGTAGTTTGTGCTATACCTTTCTGCTTCTCTACAATGTTCTCTGGATGTTTTCAACACATAATTATTTTGTTCTAAAGGCTCGTGAAGAAGAAATGACTGCAAAAGTAATGGACCTGCAAACTCAACTCGAAGAACTGCAGAAGGAACATCAGCAAAAGCTACAGCAGGAGGAGAATGCTGATAATGTTAATGTGAGAGGAATTTTGAGTTTTCTGCATGTTTCCTTAAGATCTTGTCATTTCCATGATTTGTCTCACTTAGTAATACTATATACTAATCCCATTTAATCATAAAATCCTTTTGAAGAGATCCTTGTATTTTTTTTTTTAAATTCTATTTTATTGAAGAACAAATAGCAGTGAGACAGTTTCAAATCAAATCAGCAGGACAGATTCAATAATTAATACATTGTATATTGTTTTCATAGTGGTTTGTTGTTATACAAGGTGCATACATGATATTCTACTTACAAACACTATTAGAGCAGATGTCTCTAATCAATGAATTAAGAGAATGTAGCTGTATATTTATTTTTTAAAGGTGAATTATAGTACATTTTCAATAATTAATACTTTGTACATTGTTATCTTCCTAGTGGTTGTCCATAGTACATGAAGCTGACATAATATCCTGTCCAACCACTATTAGTGCAAATCTTGCTTCTCATAGAATTATGCAGAAGTACTGCATACTTATCCTAACTGTACTGTTTATACAAACACAGCATGGTTCTTCCTTTGTATCCCCTTTTATTTTGATTAGACCTGTCAAAGATGGGCATTCCATTGTCATTCAACCATTATAGGTGCCTGAACTCAGCAAAACAATCAAACACAGTCTAGCAGTCCACAATAATAGTGAGTTATCTGAAGCAGTTGTTGACTAGAGCCATTTATAGCTCAACTTATTATTATGGCCTTATTTTATATACCTCATTTTTATACTTTTCTGCTGGGTAGTTAAGACCAAGATAAAGCAAGACCTATATAACAAAAAATGTAGCTTTTGTATCTGATGAGGTCAGTCAAGTCCCTTCAGGGTTTTTTTAATAATCCTGTACCTCATTCTGTAGATCCTTTGTCTGTGTCAGCCATGTGGATGAGTCACGGCCATTGCTTGACCATTTTGCTCTCTGTGAGAGCCTGAGAGAAAGTTTTCTCTCCATGTGACTCTCCTTAGGCACACTATAGATCATTGTTCACCTTTCTCTGTGGCTCCATAATCTCCTTGGTCAGAAAATTTGGGGCACAGCTGAGTTCCTTATGTTCCTTTTACAGGTAGTAAAAGTAAGCTTCAAAGAGGTTGAATAAAGTGTTCATGCTCACCCATTAAATATTGTAGTAGAAATTTCAGTCCAATTTATCAGACTTCAAAAATTCAAGTTTTAGTATGTCAGTGCTTCTCTGTCTTTTCTGTTGGGAAAAAAACAACAGAAGAAGGTGAAATTCAAGCTAGGTATGGTGGCAGACACCTGTAATCCCAGCACTCAGGAGGCTGAGGCAGGAAAATTGTTGTGAGTTCATGACCAGCCTGGATTTATGACCATATCACAAAGAGAAAGTCAACCTCATAGCCAAAAGAGGTCTATACCAATATAATATTTTTAATTTTTATATTTTGTGCTAAAATTTTATGTTAAACTTATATGATACTTTGTAATATATTCTTATTTTTAGCTACATACAATTGATGGATTTAGATGGCTGCATGCCATTCTTTTTTTCTCCCTTGTTAATTGATTAGATGCAGGTACAATGGGATAATTTTAGAAAATTGGGCTGAATTAAAAAGAATTGATGCTGTGTATGTAAGCATTTTTTAAAAAAATACTTGTAATTCTTAAAATTGATGCTATGAAAGACAACAACTTGTGGCTTCTTTTGTACTGTGCAGCCCAACAAGTACACATTCACAGAATATGTGAGTTCCAGTATGAGAAGCCTGACTGTATACCACCTCCCCTTCTACACTGTATTCACTCATCTAGGTTGGTCTTTTCTGTAGCATAGTCACAAGAGCCTTGGGAAAGAGGGTAGATACTGTTGATGACTTTATTCTTGAGAAGATTCATTGATTACACAGTATCAGTTACCAGGTAGCAATTTTCTAGACAACTAATCCCATGGATTTCTACAGAATGCAGAGAAGAACCTTTGTAAAAGAACTTTGCCATGACTGCCATTTAGTAGTATACGTTAGTTATAAATACCCACTGAATTGGGCAGACCATTTCTCATTTTACAAACAGCAGTTAAGTTCTGTTTATTTTCTTGATGTGCTTTTTTTTCCCTTTTTTTGTGATTTAGATATATCAGATAATACTAAATATTGCTCTTTGGTATTTTTTTTTTTTTTTTTTTTTAGTGGAACTGGTGATTGAACTCAGGCCCTTGTGCTTGCTAGGCAAGCACTTATTCTATTGAGCCATCTCCCCGGCATCTAAATATTGATTCTTATGAGAAAATACATTTATTTTGCTAACACAAACTTAATATCAAAATAAGCACTAATGTTGCATATTAATCAGAGTTAGAATCTATTGAGTATTGAAACATACTGATATTCACAAATTTCTGTGAACAGTTTTTTCCATTTTAGTCTTACAAATCTTTATCCTTTTCCTTCAACATTTGTTTGATACTGCTGGACAATGCCTTGATTCTCCCCCCCCCCCAAATGGTCGCCCACTGTGTTATCCAGTCTTGTCTGGAAATCTGGGACTTAAGTGATCCTCAGCCTCCTAAATAGCTAGGCCTACAGATGTGTACCACTGTTTATGCCTTCTTCATATCTTGAATTGTGTGCCAGTGTTGTACTCCATGAGAAATAATTTGTGATAATGGATTCTGAGAAATAGTACTTCAAGATTTCCCTTAAGGACCTATATGTTTGAAATGGTTGTTTAAGTTTAAGAAATTATGCAAATGATGCATGAACATATTCTTTTTGCAAATGAGTCAAGTAATTCACAGGTGTATAAAAAGGATCTCTTATTGGATTCTCCTTCCCTTCCTAAGTGATTAGAAGTTTAGTGAGTGACCTTTCAGTTGACCTTGGCAGTTTTCCTTTTTGCTTACTTAATTTGTGTGCAGATATTTTATATAACGGAATAGAGCAGATTTAAAGGATTTAAAGGAAACTATTGAAGTTACCTTATCTCAGACCTGCCCACTCCCTTAAGACTTATAATTTCATACTGCTTTATTTTATTGTTTACTTAAAGATTTTCTGTATATACTAATTTTTTTTCTTTTCCATTTTTAGGTAACAATTATGGCACTACAGGTAAGATTAGCTCTTTATTGCAAAATAAATCTTAGGAACATTCTTTTTTGTAATTTAAAAATTTAATCTATTTTAACAAGAAAAGATTTCTCAAGCAGTTGAGATGTCCAGGCAATGATGAAAGCCATATACATTTCAAATCTTTTTATTTTTCTAGACACAACTAGCACAGAAGACATCTCTAATCAGTGATTCAAAGTTGAAAGAGCAGGAGTTCAGAGAACAGGTATGGGCTAATTCATATATTTGTTTTAATGCTCTTAAAATGTATATAGATGAAAAACTTGGTAATTGTTGAAACTTAGTGATAAGTGGATAGTTGGACATTAAATGCTCTCCATATTTTTTTGAGATTGGATTTTACTATGCAGTTTTGGCTGGCCTAGTCTTATACTCACTGTGTAGCCCAGGCATGGAAGTCTTACTGCCTCAATCTCCTGAGTGGTAGGATTACAGGTGTGTGCCACTATGCCCAGTTCTCTTATTTGAATATGTTTGAAAGTTTTAATATATTTAAAAAATTCTATGTTAATATACTTATAAAATACCATGTTGTATGGCTGTGCTACTGTGTTCATCCATTCATCAGTTGGTGACTATTTGGTTTTTTTTTTTTTTTTTTTTAAT
>PVKA01013263.1:6150-34668 GCA_004027165.1 Ctenomys sociabilis | reverse complement strand
ACCACCACACCCGGCTGAATACCTGTTTCTTATCCTTTGCAAATAAGTATACCTGGGAATGGAATTGTTTGCTCGCATAGTTTATGCTTAACTTTGTACCAAGTTGCATCTTCAGCCTCTTTTTTCATTTTGCTGTTTTAAATTTGAGGCAGGGTCTCAATAAATCACTTAGTTGTCCATAGTGAACTCAAACAAAAAATGGCAGTTTTCCTGCTGGGATTATATGACTGTGCTTTCATGACTGAGAAACTTGTTAAGAAAACATTGTTTTCAAGCACTTGTAACTTTTCTGTTATATCAACAATATATAAGGACTAAAATTGCTCCATATCCTTACCAACAGGTTTTTTTGAATCATAAGCATCTGAGTTAATGTGAAAGAACGTTATTGTGATTTTAATTTCTATTTCTCTAATGACTGGCCAAGTTAAGCAGTCTTTAAGGTTGTCTCTTCTCTCCCCTCCTCCCTTTTATTGCTTTTTTCTACGGATTAAACTGATAGGTGCTCTACCACTGAGCTGGGTTTCAGCCCTTTTTTATGTTTTTGAGATAGGGTCTCACTAAGTTCAGGCTAGCCTAGAACTCTAATGATCCTGCCTCAGACTCCCACATAGTTGTGATTATCCAGTGTCTTTTTAGTTTTCTGTTGCTACCTTTGATGTACAGCAATTTCTAAGTTTAATATACTTTAGTACAATTCAATTTATATATTTTTTTTAGTTCCTATCTGGAAAACTATTTCTTTTAATGTTATTTTAATATTATTTGCTTATACTCTATCTCTTTACCATTAAAAATCTAGTGGATACAAGTCTTATATGATTTGAATATTATCTTTAGATTCACAATTTAGAAGACCGTTTAAAGAAATATGAAAAGAATATGTATGCGACGACACCTTATAAAGGTAAGAATGATTTCTTTTATGTCATGTAATCCATAGTTATCTCTTATTGGTAGATTTATGGATGACTTATTTTTATTTTTGTTATCTACATTGTGTTTTCTTATATTTTAAAATGTGTGTGTGTGTGTGTGTGTGTGTGTGTGTGTGTGGTTAACTTGGAATTGAACCCAGGACCTTGCGCTTTCCAGGCAGTCACTTATGTCTCTGAGCTACTGTTTTGACCCCTCCCATAAATTATTATTATTTTTTTTGCAGTGCTGGGGATTGAACTTAGCACCCTGCGCTGCCAGACAAGTGCTTATTCTATTGAGCTATCTCCCTGGCCCGAATTATGTTTTCTTAATTCACAAATGAATTAAGAAACTATGTATTGTTTACATGATATTTTGAAATATGTATTCATTGTGGGATAGCTAAAGTAATATTCATTATCATATTTAACATTTGTTGTGAGGATATATAAAATCTTTTATAGTGGTATTAAATTTTTAGTATATGTGCTGCTGAAGCAAGCATATCATAGTGATATTAAAGATATTGGGGGAGGGGTACTGGGAATCAACCTTGTATTTGCCAGGCAGGTGCTGTGCTGCTGGGCTATACCCCTTGTTCCCCATAGTGATATTAAAGAATATGATACATTATTAAATATAGTCAACATGTTGTGCAGTAGATCTCTTGAACTTATTTCTCCTAACTGAACTATTATATTCTTTAAACACACTCTAAACACACTGGTTTCTGGTAATTGCTATCCTGTTGTTTCTATGAGTTTAACTTTTTTAGATTTCATGTACAAGTGAGATTGTGCAGTGTTTATCATCTTTTAGCTGTCTTATTTTATTAATATAATATCCTCCAGGTTTAGCCATGTGGTCCAAATGACAGGTTTTTCTCAAGACTGAATTGCATTCCTTTTTGCTAGCTAATTTGTATTTGTTACAATGTGTGTGTTTTGCCTTTATTATCTTATCAATAACATTGAGTTTTGAGGGAGTGATAGTAATATAGAACAAAAATTACTACAAAATTATTTATATAAGAAAGAAATATTCCACAAAGTATAAGGGAAACTGCAAGTTCCTATTTTATTTTCCAGTTCTCCAGTGGCCCAGTTGATAGTTTATGTGTGTCTTTTGTATATATGCAAACATTTGTGTAATATACTACACGCATTTACACATAAATACCATTGGCTATATGTTTATACTTTCTTTTTAATATTACAATAATGCTGTAATTGCTAGTGTTCAAACAAGATTTAAGGAAAAAATAATTTTATAAAATTCTTATATTTAATCTGGGAAAGGATGACTTTCTCTGGATTTGAGTAGAATATTCCCCTTTCAAAGCATTTGAAAGATTAACTTGCATCTTTATGTAATGATCTTTTAGTAGTCTCATAACAAGTATCTATTCTCTAAGTTTCACTGATTCCCTGTATGAAGCATAGTTTAATTTTGGTAAGTGTTTTGTATAACTTTCTGCTTTCTTAAGGACATCAGTCAAAGTCATTTAGTTACTATTTTTTTAAAAGCTCTTTTATGAAATAACATAAGATGCTACACAGGTTTTTTTGTATATGTTTAGAGATTCAATCCATTCTGAGCAAGAGTTGTACCACTGAGCTGTATCTTCAACCCCTTTATATTCTGAAGCAGGTTCTTACTTAATTGCTCAGCCTATAATCTTTCTTTCTCAGCCACCCTGAGTAGTTGAGTGTTACAGTTTGGGGTTTTGTAAAGGGCGCAATACAATACAGGACATGTTTTATAAGATTATTTTATAATAAATCACCCCAAGAATCATAACATGAGTGCAAGAAATCTGTCCACACACACAAGGCCAAAGAATCCACTTTAGGGCCTGCATCCCATAATAATGTCTCATGTAGGCCTGCACTGGGAAGACCCAAAGGTCAGTAGTGACAACTGGAAGGCTCTTGGAGGAATATCCAGATTAATTTCTTCCTATGTTGCCTTTTTACAAAGTAAAAATAAAATGAACATTCTGTTTTCAGGGACAAATAGGAGACTCCTCTGTGCAGTTCTGCTTGCATATTATCTTTATCTCTCCCATCATACTGACTAAACCCCTCCCCCAACTTGATGTTGCTCATTCTCCTATTCTTTTTTATTATTGGCTGTGTATAAATCTTCAGCCAGTACTTAGAATTCTTCTTTGTTTTGGAACTTTATGTAATGTAGTCATACAGCATAAGTTTTAAATTTTTTCTAAAGCATATTTTATTTTTATTAGTACATGTTCTTTTTGTTTTTTAATTAAGTATTTTGGAATGACTTTAGATGCATAGAAAATTTGCAGAAAGTACAAAGCATTCCCTTCTAGTCTCTACCTGGCCCCTTCCCTCTCCCATAGGTCACAAATCACTTTTAGTCAAAATCAACAGACCAACTTCAGTATAAAATTTACTAAAATCCAGATGCGTTGTCCTATGGTCTGGTCCCCTCTCCCACACCCAATGCAAGGTATCACTCAGCACTTAAAGTCATTGCACTGTATCTCCTTTCGGTCTTATTTCCAATGGGTAGAAAAGCTATTGTCCTTGTTCCCAGGGGCACTGAGACCAGGCCTTCCTTGTGCTGCAGCCTTCAAGGCTCTTGGGCTCCACAAGCCCCTCTGGAACATCTACCTGCCACCCCACCACACACCAGTGTGGATAGTGATGTCCCTGCTGCCACCCATATACTTCTCCCTAGATCCAGGGTCTGTGTCTCAGGGACTTAGACTGCACAGAACGGGGTCTGTCTGACAATGGGGTTTACCCAGAGACTTTCTCATGAAGGACACATAGTAAGTCTGGTGTCAACTCTGCCCCAAGTTCTCCGTACTGATTTGCACTTCTTGAATCTGGGCAAACTCTTACAATTTTCCCTGACCAAAATAATTTAGAAGTGAGATCACAGAGGCACCACATGGAAGAGAACCACACCACCCAGCCAACAGCCTGGCACCTGCTAGACAAGCTTGTGACACTGTGCTAATCCATCTCAGTTGAAGTGACAGATGCCTGTGGCCCCTTGGTGACCTTAGGCAAGGCCAGCAGAGTGACACCAGGAGAGCAGTGTGCAGGGTATTGTCAACCCAGAAATTGTGGGCAGGACAGAAACTTTTAGTTGTTGAGTTTGGGCATGGTTACACAGTAACACTGATACAAAGTTCCTCTTCTTTCCTGGTGAGAAGTTTCTTTCAAGAGGCAGAAGGCCAGTCCCGGGAAATGGAACATGACTGGCATGCTCAGCTATGGAATTTCTGTTCCCTGCTATGTTAGTTCTCTTCAAAGCTAGGGCAATGGTAGCTAGCTCAGGCCAAGGAGACATAAGTGGAAATATACAGGACAGAGGGTGACAGGTTACATTTTCTGATTGAAGTTGACATGTCCAGTGTGTTGGCCTTTCCTCTTCACCCACTCCTTTCTTTCTTGGACTCATACATGATTCCTGGAGATTCTGCAGCTATCTTGTGACCATAAGGTCACAAGTAACAGGGACAAAAGGATTTCAGACATAAATCCCATCTCTAGTGAGTTACTGAAGCAATGGCATGTTGGCTATTTGTCTCTAGAATTCAGCCTTTCTTTGTTTAAGCACCTGTCACCTAGGCCTGTGTTTATTTAAGCTGAGTAGTCCACTTATGGACAGCATAAAGACAATGAGAGGTCCTTGTCCTTGGGAGTCTCCACATTGCCTCCTTGCTCAGGGAGGAGGCCAATCCTGGGAACAGGGACAGAGGCTTCCTCATTACTTAGCAGTCCCAGGCCTGGCAGCTAGTAAAATGGTGCTGGGAGTCAGATCCCACCCCTGTGCACGGAGAGGTGTCCCTGCTGGCCTTCTGTGTGGCCCACCAGCTGGGGGCCAGGTGTCTTTCCTGAATGTGGCAGCGGCAGGTGCTAAGGCAGCTGCTACTGCAGATCTGGTGTGGATGCACCCAGGTACACCCAGAGGTCGGACAAGGTGGACTGCACCAGCTTGGCGGGGATGGTCTCACGCTGAAGCTGTTGATAGGCTGCGTAGCGGTGGCAGCCCCCAAAGGAGTAGTAGTAGTCACCACCCTGGGCCCCTTTGATCCAGAGGACATCGATGGGTGGCACACTCTCTGGGTTCTCCCTGATCGCATCCACCAGTCTCTGCACCTTGGCCGGGTCCAGCACCAACGGCAGCGGTCAGATGAACATGCTCATTGGCACATTGTGTACTGTAGCAATGTAGCCCGAATGGACGCTGCCACCCTGCACGTTGCCACTTGCCCTGGGCCCCTCGGGTGCCCCCCAGCCCATGCGGCCCAATGCCCGCCTGCTCGCAGCCCCATGGAGTAGCCAGTACATGTTCTTATATGTGTTTCTTTTGCTTAATGTATGGCTTGAGAGTCATCCATGTTGTATATAGTGTTGCTTTAGGAATTTCCATTATTTTAATTTTATGAATTATTATACGTTTTTCCTAGTAATATATGAAAAATATCTGTACTATATACAAGTAAGAAAGGAATGGTAGATGATAGGATGTGAATGTTATATGTGATATATACATGCCCTGTACTATTTTCTATATATTTTATATAGCTATTTTTCTATATATATTTCATTAATTTTCACATCTCTTAGCATGATATTGTCATCGCTCAGCTCCTCCTCATCAGTGCTGTATGTCTTAAGGTCCTTTAATACTTTGTTTGATCTAAATTCTGTATAATGGTATCTCATGAATTTCATTTCTTGTAGTGTAATAAATTGAGCCTCTTATGTTAGTCATTAGTTGTATTTGCTATTTTTAGCTTTATGTGTTCCTTTTGTGAAGTACATATTTACATTTTGTGTCCTTTAAAATTAGATTGTTATTTTCTAATAATTTGTAAGTTATGTATGTTGCAAAGGTTCTGTGCTAATTAATGTCTTCTTTCTCTGTTAATGTCTTCATTTCAAACTGTCTAAAATAGAAATTTTTATGCATATAGAAAACTGAGTAAAACACATAATGAACTCAGTTGCATATCAACCAACTTCCGCAATTACTGAGACATAGCCTAACTTGTTTCATCTCTAGTGCAATTTTTTTATATTTGATGTATTGGATTATATAGTAGTAAGCTATTTCATACATGAACATTTCAGTCAGAATATATCTGTCTCTACATAGCATTTCTTTTTTTCAGAATCAGGGATTGAATTCAGGTCCTTGAGCTTGCCAGGCAAGCGCTTATTCTA
The DNA here is from genome assembly GCA_004027165.1 of Ctenomys sociabilis. Taxonomy (NCBI): domain Eukaryota; kingdom Metazoa; phylum Chordata; class Mammalia; order Rodentia; family Ctenomyidae; genus Ctenomys; species Ctenomys sociabilis. The sequence goes on along the minus strand of PVKA01013263.1, from coordinate 28,537 downwards.
CTACACCATCTCCCCGGTCCCTCTCCATAGAATTTTTAATAGTATCATTAAACCTAAAATATTCATAGTAACCCCTTAATATTATCAAATAACCAGCCATATCCAAATTTAATGTAGTCACATAAATGTATTCTTGTAGTGAGAAGCAGTTGGTGCCTACTTTGCATATAAGGTACAAACACACATTGAAGAATAAAAATCAGTTCCAAATGTATTAAAGCTTTAAAGGTGATAAGCAATATAAAATTTTGAGATGAAAGTTCAATTTTCAACTCCAAATAACTGCATATGTATATATATCTTGTATATAAATTTCAGATTTTGGGCCAGCCAAATAGCTCAGTGGATTAAAACACCTGCAAGCAGGCACAGGGGCCAGAGCTTCTATCCCTGGGTGTAGTGGCATGCATCTGTAATCCAGCTCAAGGGAGGCTGTAAACAGGAGGATCACTATGAGTCTGATCTAATAATAAGACCCCGAACATCCTGTAGACCCTTCCCTAAAAAAAAAAAAAAAATCAGATTCCTCAATCATGACTAAAAATAGAGCTCTCAACTGTCTATGTTATAGGGTAATAATATTAAGCTTCTTTTCTGGAGGTTTAACAACTTAAGTTTGCAGACTAAAACATAGAGAAAAAGAAGGGCAGCAAGTACAGCCCACATTTTGGCCCAAATCTTTCAAGGTCAGTGAGGACATAGGAGAACCTGTACTGTAACATCCTGTAACTCAGTTGTGTCCCAAATTTACTGATCAAGGAGATTATGGGGCCACAGAGGAAAATTATCAATGATGTAAAGTGTGCCTAAGGAGAGTCACATGGAGAGAAAACATTCTCTCAGGCTTTCACAGAGAGCAAATTAAGCAATGGCTGTGTCTCACCCACATGGCTGACACTAACAAAAGATCTACAAACTGCGGTACGGGGTTTCAGGTTAAATCCTGAGGGGGTTTGACTGACCTTATCGGATAGAAAAGTTACATTTCTTATTGTATAGGCCTTGCTTTATCTTGGTTTTAACCATCCAGCAGAAATGTATAAAAACAAGGTATGAAAAGTAAAGCTGTATTAATATGCTGAGCTATAAAAGGCTCAAGTCAACAACTTCTGACATTGCCAGTGCTACAGATAACCCACTACAATTATGGGCTACTGGGCTATATTGGATTATTTTGCTGAATTTACACACCTACAATATTTAAATGGCAATGGAATACCCATCTCTGGCAAAACTAAACAAAAAGAGGGGATACAAATGAAGGACCATTTTTTATCTGTATATACAAAATAGATAGGATAGATATACAGCTATTTTCTCTTAATTCAATGAGAAGAAAGATTTGTACTAATAGTGTTTGGACAGGAGATCATGTCTGGATCTTATACTATGAATAACCACTATGAAGACAGCAATATGCAATGTATTAATTATTGAAACTGTCCTATTAATTGGTTTTTCAAACTGTCTCATTGCTATTTGTTTCTCAATAAAATTAATTTAAAAAGTAGAGCTTCTTATTCCTTTTTTTTTTTTTTTTTAAATTTTGATACAGGCTTTCACTGCACAGTTCAAGCTTGTGGTGTTCCTCCTATTACACCCTTCCCAGCACAGGGATTATATGCTGGTTCTGGGGCCATCACGGTGTGCCTGGAGTTAATGGTCAGGCATGGCATGCAGTACTGGGAACTGAACTCAGGACCTTGCACTTGCCAGGCAGGTGCTTGTGCTGCGGAGTTATCTCCCCAGTCCTAAGCTTCTTATTCTTAGAAGTTAATTTTGTTAGGTACAGAATTCTAAGTACTGAGTAATTTTTTTTTCTTAAAACTTGGAAGTGATTACTCTTTTACTATAGTTTTAACTCTATTAATTTTGTTGTTGAAAACTCTGTTGGTCTGAACATCTGATAAACTTTTTCCAGTTGGTAATATGTATCTTCCTTCTGATTGCTTTCAAGACCTTTCTTCATTGATGTTCTCCAAGTTCACTATAGTTTGTCTATGTAAACTTACTTTTTCTATTTGAAACACATTGTATTCCCTGCATGTGTGGGTTCTAAACTTTGTTAGTCCTGGCAAATCCACAGTGATTGTTTCTTTAAATAATTTTCTTTATTTTGTGCTATTGGATCTTCTTATTTTATATTATCATGTAACATTGTAAAAGAATATTTTCTCTCTTCTGGGCTGAATTCTGAGAATTTGATCTAGTTCTTGAAGTTACTAATTTTATTATGTCACTTTCTGTAATGCTACTTAGGCTACTATTTTATGATTATTTATGTAGTATCTACATGTTTCTTGGGAGCAAATGGCTTGTCAGATGACCTATTGTACCATAGTACTAGAAGTGGTTCAAGCACAGACCCTAGCTCCTGTGTAGATAAATTTATTAAGACTGAAGTTTGTCATTGTGTCCCTTGTTATATATCTGAAGTATATTTATGCTTCACTTTTGGGTTGACATGAAACTTCATTAATATTATAAACTATTACTTTTTTTTTATACCATTACTTTTTGTAAGTCTTTAAGATGTCAGGTCAAATATTTTAAAATCACTATAATAGCATTGTCTTATGCATTGTTAGGCTATTTTATCTATCCTGCATTTGAAAATGGGTTTGAAAACTTTTTCTTTTTCTTTTTTTGGTGGAACCAGGGATTAAACTCAGGCCCTTGTGCTTACCAGGCAAGTGCTTGTTCTACTGAGCCATCTTCCTGGCCCCAGTTTTAAAAACTTGATTTAAACTATTTTTAGATTGAGTGGTAGAGAAATTAGAATGCTCTGAGATGCTAAATCCTTAAGATAAAAATAGTAATTTTAGTTATTATGGAATACCTGAAGCGGACCACCTAATACTTAGAATAGAAACAGCAATGCTGAGAAATCTTTTCTGTACTACCTATATAATATTTAAAATTTCTCTGCCAGAAGGAAGAGGAGAATAAAAATGTGTGAAAAAGAAAATTGTTGTAATTTGTTTTTTCTTCCATGAATGTATGAATGTCTAATGTGTATGTTTGTATATAATACAATTAATACAAAATGAGTGCCTGTCTTCATTCCATTGTTTTTAATGTATTTATTTTATGGTAATTATATTTTATTTTTATGATTTTATAATTTGATTTGTCTTTTATTTGACAGGTAGCAATTTGTACCACACTGATGTCTCACTTTTGGGAGAACCAACCGAGTTTGAATATTTACGAAAAGTGCTCTTTGAGTATATGATGGGTCGTGAGACTAAGGTATATATCATGCTTGATGATTTGGTGCAAGGCTCAGTTTAAAAGGAAATATGCCCTCCTTGTATTACACATGTTGATACGATATGATTATTAGGAGATGATATGTGTTAATAGTAGGCAATAGATGATTCTACTATTACTACTCTTAACAAAAGTACATTGAAACATCTTACTTATATTTGTTAACTTTTAAAGTGCTGTTCAATAATAGTAAATACTACAGGTTAAGATTTCATTAATTTGAAAATAGTTAACTAGGTATGGTGGTACATACCTGTAATCCTAGCACTCTGGGAGGCTAAAGCTGGATGATCACAAATTTGAGCCCAGCCTGGGAAACTTAGCAGAACTCTGTTTCAAAGTAAAAAAGGGCTGAGGATGTAACTCCATGCAAAGGCCCAGAGTTTAATCTCCAGTACAAAAATAATAATAATGATGATAATAGTTATTGAAGTCTTCTTGACTCTAGGTCTTAAAATCAGAAAAATTTATTTCAGTGAGACTAGGATATTCTGGGTAGCATTGAAAGTGGTCATAATTAGCAGTAACTTCTCAGGAAGATGTAGAAATATATTGTCTTAGTTACTAAAAGAAAATCATTCCTGTACATGGGGGATATTGATCATTTTAAAATTACCACATGATGTAAGTAATAATACCTGATTAATTTGTTTTCTAGAATATTACATTTATTATATGGTCCTTGAGTATAGAGTCTTGCCTTTTTGTATCTTGTGCACTTTTTAAAAAAGAGCCTTTTTTAAAGATTTTGAATTGTATGTTTTGAAGAAACTATGAACCTTTCCCCAAACAAAATTTTTCATTTTAATACTTTGTTTGATATTGTTACAACTATATATTTTCATAATATTTTACATTGTCTGTGTGTCTTGGCTTAAGCATGGGATAGGAAGATTTCTAACCTTGAAGGCAGTTAGTGTTTCATTGTGTGGCTGTGTTGGGGTTGCAGTTCAGGCATGGATTTTAAAATTTTAAATCAAGGTCATAAACTATTTTACAAGAATATTGTAAATATGTAGGTTTGAGATTCACTTCGATTTATTAGAACTCTTAATATCTGTAGAAATTACATTTCATTACATCAAATAGTTTTCAGACTAATCTAATATTCAGCATGATCATGAAAATGTATCACAGGAAAGAGTAATTTAGTGTCATTTTTTCTTATGATCTTTCATTTTCCAAGGACAGCTAAACTAATAAAATATAGCTTTCTCTTATTATGTTTTTATTGATTGTAAAATAGCAGCCAGTACTAAAGTCAGGTAGATAAAATTCTTTGTTGTTGCATACTGGCTGGGGAAGAGAGGTGTATCTTTAAAAATAAAAGCCTCTTGAACACTAGCTACCTCAGTACACCTATGATGAAAGTGTTGTTGCTAAATAAATTATTTAACCTTTCTGTGTTCCATAAAATAAAAAGACAGCTGCCTCAGCATGTTTCTTCTAAAAATAATGTATGTTAGTGAGATGAGATCTTTCTGAAGTTTGATACTCTCTCCCCAAGAAAGACCCCTAAGAACCATACATACATTCAGCCAACTCTAAACTTGTGCTTTCTGGGCTTTCCTGTTAATTTTAGAATGTGTCTTAGGAGACAGATGAAAGTGATGTTCTTTGGCTCAACAGTTCCATCTAATACTGAACTGGAAATCCATATTAAGAAAGAGTGCTCGCTCTGTCTTTGTCTTCAGTGCACCTTTCTGGCTAATGAAAGCGAAGAGTTAGTCTGTCATTTTACCATTGTATTTTATAGGTGAATACTGAGAGTTGGTCACATGTTTATTTACTTCACATTTACTGAGCAGTTAACTTCATGTGGCTGTTTGTCACCATGATGTACAGTATAATGGAATTTGATACTATTTCTAACTGTGCTAAACCCATAGTAAGAAAGTGGAGCTATGTTCCATTATCAGTATGAGTAATGTGATGCAGAATGTAAGGGCATTAAGAAAACAGTCTTAATATTTACTTGTGTAAGGCTCAAGAAGAGCTCATGGTGTATATTGGGCTTTCTTTTTGTTTTTGTGTTTTGGGACAGGGTTCTACAGGCTCCATAGAGTCACTATTGTAGATCCAACATATAGTGATTCTCCTGTGTTCAGCCTCCCAAAGAGCTGGGATTACATGTGTGTGCCACCACACTGGCACCTCATGTGGGGTATGAAACCCAGGCCTACTGTTGCCTCTGCCTAAGCAGGTGCTTTAATCCACTGAGCTATTTGTCTGACCCATGTGTATTGGACTTTAAGCAGAGAAGATTAGATTTTAATAGATGAGCTCAGATAGGAGAGGAGATTCAGACAAAAGGTCCAAGGCAGGAAATGGCAGGTGGGTTTCTGGAATGACAAGTAATCTGATTTCTAACACTGAAACACTGTTCTGTGAGGTGAACATAATTCCACTTACGACTGTGCAGGCTATAGAGGGTGGAGGACCTTGAATATTTTCTGTTTTACCTGTAGATATTACAGAGGGTGTATACCTGAAGTTGAGGGATTAAAAAAATCAGAACTCTTTTTTTTTAGATATATCTTGCTCACTTGCATAATTTCTATACATTAACAAATAATTTGAAATGGAGACCAAGTTTTATTTCAAAATGAACCAAAGTATTGTTTCCTGTCTAGCAGTGTCTGCATGTCATCTCTCATATGTGTCATCTGCTTTTACATACAGGGTTCTTTGTTTTATGGGGTAGAAGACCTTCCCTTCCCCTCCACTTTTCTTCCTTCTCTTTTCCCTTCCTTTCCTCTCTGCCCCTCCCGTTTTCCCTCTCTCCTTGCCTTACTTCCTTTACTAGGGGTTGAACCCAGGGCCTCAATGAGCTGTATCTCTAGCCCTTTATAAAAAATGGTAATTTTGAGACAAGTTCTCACTATGTCCCTGGAGTAGGCTTAAACTTGTGATCCAGACAACTTTTTACTATAATATACATAGTCCTATGGTATGAACTTAAGTAAGCCTGTTTTTCTTCTGTGGTTGAACATTTTTATTTTTTTTGTGGTTTAGACCTTCATGTTACTACTGATATTGAAATTTAGGCTAGCTTCCTTTTCAGTAAAAGGTATTTTTCACCCCAAGCTGCTTTATTGAGGAAGTCTTTCCCCCAGGAGCACCTTGTAGGTAAAACCTCTTCTTTGCTTTGCAGGGTCTGAGGGTATAGTATGTACAGTAGAGAGTCTGGATTCTTTTCACAGGTGTGGCAGAAAGTTTGGCTTCTCTATTAAACTTTTTTTTGACAAGCTTTAAGGTTTTGCTTAGTAATCAGCTACAAATTCTGGGTTGCTGATGAATGTAGAGGTGTTTTTTTTCATTTAATGTTGTCTAGAAATATGAAAAGACAAGTAGCTAAGATTTTTTTCTTTTCCTTTTTCTTATAAACATACTTGTCCATGCATGTATATTGGCTTTATAATGATTCTAAGTGGACTTTCTAGTACTTCGAGTTTGATGTAACATTGAAATTAGAGAAATGCTACCTATAACAGCAGATCCTTGAATTTTAGATTTTTGTTACTCCCATAGTATAGAGGAAGTTGCTTCAGTGTTAATTAAAAGAGAATACTGGAATGCCCATTCACTACTTCTTGTTTCTCATGCCATTTCATGCCACATATATACTTGGTTTGTAGACTTCAGGTTAGAATATAAGATTCTGTTCTATTTAGTTAATACAATTTAAAAAAATAAATGCTTATATAAACTGCCTCAGAAATTCCTCAGACATGAGCTGTTTTAAATGTTATTGTTTATAATCATCAAAATGGCAGAAGCAAAAGTAAAAGTAAGAAGTGAACTGAAACTAAAATCCTGCTCTGTGGGGTTTATTTTACAAAAAATATTCCGTTAGCTGAAATAAGTATTAGAAATATATGAAGTATCTTGCCTAGGCTAAGTATAATACATAATAAAAATAATTTTAAAGTTCCTTTCTTTCCTGAAAATAATTATACCTTTTTTCTAACAATATTTGTGCAAACCTTTGGTTAACAATATTATGCCATTTTTTTTTTAATGACCTTCCCCATAACCCCACTCCCACTCCTTCCCCTCCACAAAGAGTCTATGTAATTATTAACGAAGTGTTAAGGTCACTTTTCTGGGCAACTCTCATCCACTGTAGGAATCCCCAGGAGAGTACTACACCTGACTTTGTATGTAAGCACTGAATTTGTTATCCTACATATTTCATAAGTGGTATCTTCTTTCCTCTCTGTCTCCCTCAAAACATGTCATCTTGATACAAAATAGGGAGTTTCAGCCTTTGAGGAGAATTTTCCAGGAGCTTATGGGTGACACTCTGACTTACGGTATATTTATTTAGATCTGCACAATTTATGATCTTGTTTTGCAAGCCACCATGTGTAATGTTTTGATTCATCATGTTTTCTACCAAAAAAAAAAAAAAAACATTTTGTGTTTATTGAAAATGTAATTTGTATTTCTATTAGGCTAATGTGCTGCATGTCTTGAAAAATACCTACTGAGCATGTTCATGTTCATGCAGTAGCCCATGTTTATGAGATATATGATGTGATTTAGTTCAAGCTCAATGGGGGAGGGGCATCTGATTCTGACTATTTAGGTTATTTTATTTTGGCTATACATGACTTTACAGATTTCTGCAAATGAAAAGACTTTTTAAAAATTGCATAATAAAGTTCCATCTTAACAGGACAAAGGGCCAAGAGCATTAGATCTTTATGTAGCTTCATGCTATTGGAAATGCATCTTAAAATAATATAAACCCAGACATTGTAAAGAATCCTTTTAAATTGAAATTCTAGTTTGCCTGTTGCAGTATTTCCTTGATTACTACCTTCACATCATACTTCTTTGTTCGTGGCTTTCATTGAGAGCACTAAAGAATCCCACCAGCAGAACGTGTCAGAATGGTTTGAGACTTCATTTCCTTCACTGCTTATTAGTGATCATCTCTCATTTTTTCTTCTAGACCATGGCAAAAGTTATAACCACTGTACTAAAGTTCCCTGATGATCAAACTCAGAAAATTTTGGAAAGAGAAGATGCACGGCTAATGGTAAGCTTTATAAATAGGTTATAGACAGAAGATGAATGTATCTCATCTATTTTTCTTCCATATATAATGACTTTGAGTTGATAAAAAGAAATTAAAAATTTTTCTGATCTTTATTGTACTACAGTCTGAAAAGCAAGAGTGTAGTTCCATTAAGAAAATTTAATGAGCTATTTTTGGAAAGGACAGAAAAAGCACTTGTTCTGGTACAATACATACATATATTTTTTGTACTGAGACTCAAACTCAGGACCTCACACTTGCCAGGCAAGGTGGCATACCACTGAGTTATATTCCCAGCATAGTATCATAACTTTTTAAACTAAATATATCATGATGTTCTATAGATTACAATTCCTTATTCCATTTCAGTTTATTTACATGTGTGCATTAATTCTGGGTGAAAAAATTTAAGTTTTCTTGATCTTTTGATATGTTACAGGGACAAGGTAAGGAAGCAACTAAATTATTTTTAAAACTTTAAATCAGCTATGATTAAAATGAAATATACACATACTTCATCCGTTATGTAAAATTTCTCATGCCTGCCTTCCTTATTCCCTGGCCTGATCATTCAGTAAGACATGCACCATTATAGACTAATTGTGAACCTTGTTAACTTTGTGTTCTGACCCTTGCTTTTTCTTTCTGATTTCTTTCTCAGCTTGATAGAGGCCTGCAGAGCCCTTCATTCTATCCCTTTAATCTGTTTACTTGTTTCATGGTCCCAATGCTGATTATCTTTTCTGTCCACACTTAAAGCAAACAAATAGCTTCTCTTTAGTGGTGTCTAATGTATGTCTGAGTATGTCCAGTAAGAAGTTCTAAGTCAGCCCCAGAGGATCTTACTGTCTCTTGGCAGTCAAAGTTTCCTAAAAAGCATTCTTGATTATCTTGACCCCAAATACCCTATTCTTTAGTGGTCACCTGTTTAGTCTGGTATGTTGGGTTCTGATCCATAGAGCTCCACCAAAATCTGGAGATAACCTAGCTGGAAGACTTTTCTCTTGTTGGCTAAATACTGCTACCATTTAGCCATTTATAATGTTCCTTATTCTTTTCAAAGAGGAGGACACACTCTGACCATCTCTTCTTAACTTCCTCCAAGTTGATCCTAGCATCCTGAGCTTTGTCCTGGTAACCCTTTATGTGTGTTGTCTGTCACTGGCGATTGAACCCAGGTACCACTGCATGCTAGGCAAGCAGTTTTCCATTGAGCTGCATCTCTGGCACATTGTTTTATTCTTTTTTATCTTGAGCAGTCTCACTAAGTTATCAGGGTGGGCTCAAACTTACAATACAGGTTTGCACCACCTTCCCTAACCTTGTTACAAATATTTTGATAAGGAAGTATGTTGTCACTATAATGCATGCCATTCATCAGTAGAGAAAATGATTAAAATTATACCAGGTATCTGATTCTGTAAGCATGTAGTCATGCAAAGCAGAAATTTTCTTTCATTAAGTAAATAGCTGTGTCTTTGTGGAAAGAATCTCCATTAAAATTTAGGCTGTTTGGAACATGATTCTATCATTATGGTTTAAAGAAATGTTTTTAAGTGATATAAGAGAAATTTTGTTTAATTATTTGTATATTATGGCCTCTCTATTGTCCTGATGTTGGAGTATAACAACTCTGCTCCTACTATTGGACTACAGCTGATAGAATTTACTGTATAGAATAGATTCAAATTACTGCTCTATGGGTGCAGTAGGAAGCATTGCTCTTCATTCTTTGCACACATGCTGTCTTAGGTTGGTTTATTTTGATGTGTAAATAGTGAACCATGTTAAAAAAAACTCTTGAGAAAAAGTTTCTAAATATAAGATGCTACTCCTTTGAAAAAAAGCCTCATCCATCATTATATTTTGCTCAATGATTGTTAAGGGGAATATAGAAAAATTAAAGATAAAAAGACATGGTTATCTAAAGATAGGCCTAAGTAGTATAAATTCATAAATAATGTAGATGCTTATAAAGTTGGTTATGATGAGCAGGAAGTGGGAAAGCTGTCAAATATGAGACGACTTAATAAATTCATTAAATTGGCTCACGTTTTTATCAAGTCTAAGGAGATTTTTGTTCTTATCTGGTACAGTGACTCATGATTATTTTGTGTTATCTTTAATAAAATTTCATTAAAGAAAATTTATTATAATTTGGTAACAAATTATTCCTTGGAATTGAGAGATGTCTTTTCAACATTTTTTTTTTTGGTACCAGGGTTGAACTTGGGACCTTGCCTTTGGCAGGCTAATGTTTATGCTACTGAGCTATCTACTCAGCCTGAGAGATGTCTTTTTTATATAGAAACCTCCTTTTCACAGTTTCTCTGGAAATACATTTAACTTACTTTTTTTCCTAAGAGTACTCGCTAAGCATTTTGTTGGTGATGATGGTATAAGGATTAAACCTAGGTCCCTCACTATTAGCTATATCTCCAGTATCTATTTAAATTATATATATATATATATATATATATATATTTATATATAATAATTATATATATTAAATTATCTATATATATAATTATATATATATATATATATATATATATAGAGAGAGAGAGAGAGAGAGAGAGAGAGAGAGAGAGAGAGAGAGAGAGAGAAGGTCTTTCTAATCACAGAGCTGCTCAGGTTAGGCTGGAATTTGTGGTTTTCCTGCCTCAGCTTCCCAGAGTTTTAAAATTACAGATGAAGTAGCTTTACAATGTTAGTAAAAAAATGACATAAAATGTCAGCTTTCTTTAATTAAAATTTTTTCCTTTAATAAAAATGTTTTCATTCTCTATCCACTTGCCATTTTTTTACAGTTGATATATTTATTTCTGTCATTATTTTCACTCTGATCCTTTGGGTTTGTTGGTTTGTTTGCTTGGTGGTTCTTGAGATAGACCTCATAGCTACCTACATGATAGACAAGTGCCCTACCATTGAGCCACAAAACCAGCCCTATGTCTAATTCTTGATTAGTCCATGCCCTAGACTAATATTATACTATATGCCTTAATTTTCTTTTTTTTGCATTTTTAAAAATGCTTAGGACTTTTGGGGTATTTTTAAGTACAAAAGATTTACTCTTTTTACTTTCAGAAGATGCTTGCAAGGTGGATTTGGAAAACATTCAAATAAAAATGACACAATAAAAACACTAACCATGAAAAATGTGTATTTGTTATCATGAAAGATTTTGGGGATTTTTTTTGTTTTTAAATTTGAGTAGGGTCTCATGCAAGGTGGTCTTGAACTCACTATCTGAGGCTGGCCTAAAACTCATGGCAATCTTCCTGCTTCAGCTTCTTGAGTTCTAGGATTATAGGTGTGCACCCCAACATCTGGCCATGAAATTATTTGGGCTCCCATATTGTTAGTTAATATGGGACCAGTGCGACTGATGTTGGAAACAGTTCAGAAACATTACAGAGTCCTTCATTATCTTTAACCTCTAGATTGTTTCCACATGCCAAAGTCATTTCTGTTGTAATTAACAGATTTATTATTATTCTATTACAGTTTATTTATAAAAATGAGAATATACCACAGTTTTTTTTCACCAAGTGTATACCTTATTGTGAGATGATTTGCCTCATTATTTTTAATGATGGTTTGAGTGATTATGTAGATGTCTTACAATGTAATTCAGTAACTTCCCATTTATTCCATTCATGTAGGTGGTTTTTGGTTTGTTAGGACTTATAAGGATAGATGCAGGGGATATCCATATATATATATTTTGCATAGTTCTGCAGATATTCCTATAAGATATTAACCATGTTGTGCTGTGTATATTACAAAACATTCTTTTCTAGTTTGTCTTTTGATTTTGATACTTTTATTAACTTCATATTAAGCTAATTAAAAGGATACTTGGGAGTCTGGTTGCATAATTGAGGAATCAAGTCAGCTTAAAAGCTTTGCTCTTTATGCTGGCTTTTTGAAGATAGCTATAAAGCTAATTAATGAATTTGAGTTATGGAAGTCATAAAACAATGCATAAAATCCTTAAAGAAGGTTTTGCTACAGTGAAAACTATATTTGGGGCTGAGTTCTTTTAAGTCTCTCTCTCTCTCTCTGGTACTAGGGATTGAACTTAGTACTTTGCTCTTGCCAGGCAGGTGCTTATGCTGCTTAGCTATCTCCCCAGTGGGTTGAGAACCTTTAAGCTAACATTTCATTTTTCTTGATATTCTTCCTAATAATTATCAATGAAGTTTATACATTTTGGGAATGAGAATTCAACTCATGGGATTTTGAGTTTATTGATGTGTTTTCAAAAGCTTTTGAGGATAAACTAAGGTTGTATGTACTTTAATGGACTTATGAAAGAAATCTTTTTATAATGCCAATCATCACTCCTAATTTATTTAGCAGTTAAATGTGTACTTCAAATTGAAACAGATCCTTCATTATTGTGTTTAAATTTTTAAAATGGAAGTTGCAGATTAAAAAAAAGCTAGGAATGTAATAATATATTTACAGTGGACCCAGAGATAGCTCAGTAGCATAAGCACCTGCCTGGAAAATGCAAGGTCCTGAGTTCTATCCCAGAGAGAGAGAGAGAGAGTGACTTTAGGAATAAGGAGCAGTTATTATATGTTCTTAATCTGAAGTAACATCTGTTTAATCCAATAAACTTCATGTGTACACATAATCTGTTACATTAAGTTTTAAAACTAACCCATTAAGCTTTTTTTCTTCCTGGCTTTGTAGTTTACTTCACCTCGCAGTGGTATCTTCTGAGTAAACCATCAGTCTGTGCTTAGTTAGCATGTGGTGAGTGGAGCATAATATGTCTTATGTCTTTTGTCTTTTGTGTTAAATTTAAATGTATTGCACGATACTAATCATTTCACTGGAGTTCTTTGGCTTTTCTGTAATGCATGTATGATTATGTTATGATTGATGTTTTCTATTGCCTTATGTAGATTAATAGTATATACATTAAAATTCACCCAAAGTAATCTTTAGATTTCCATTATTTGCTAAAATCATGAAATCAGATGCTTTTATTTTTCTCTTGTTTAGTAAGTAGTTTCAAATGAAGTTTTTTTTTTTTCATGTATAAATATTCTGTTAAAAACTAGGTGACTACCAAAAATCTGTTTGTAGAAACCTTTAAAAAAAAATTTAAATGTGTATAAATACACAGAGGACTGGCTGAATAGTTTTTAAATAGCTTTAATGTGCAGTGTACAAATTAAACATTGTGAGAAACAATATTTTTTAGAGACTTCATAAAATCAAGAATTAGAGATGGCTCAGTAGAATAAGCGCTTTCCTGGCAAGTGTAAGGGCTTGAGTTCAATCCCTGGCTCTGGGGAAAAAAAAAAAAAAAAAAGAATTAGAAATACTGTAAGTCTTAAAGTCAAGACTAATTTCAAATAATGAAAACTGATAAAGCTGATTAAACATAAGTTGTTTATTATTTTTTTGAGATCATACAGTTCTATATGACACGTTTACTCTGTAGATGCTTAGCTTCCTGTAATTGATGCAGCTGTTTTGATTAACACATTATTACAGAGAAATGTAGTCATTTTAAAATGTTTTGGCTGCTACACCATTTAACCCCTGCCCCCTCCACATATTCTTGATTTAGCACCTTTTCAATCATTTAGAGTGGATCTTTACATCACAGGTTGCAGAAATCACAGATTGAATCATAATAGTCTTACTCAGGATTGAAGATTATGTTTGATGATTTAGCCAGATTCAGCTAATGGTATAAAATTTTAGAATGCTGAGATGCATTATGTCTTCTTCTAAGATGTTAGCTTTAAAAATCATCTAGCCATATAAATCTGATTAATATGTACCATTTAATATGCCTATGTGATTTATCAAGAACTACCTTGTTTCTGTTGCCTGCATTATAATGGCTGGCAGTGTGGTACATGGTTCTATTAGGTAATTTTTATATTAAATATATGAGAATTGATACAATCCCACATTTAACCCATTGTCTTACTATTTTTACATAATAGCTTAATTACTGTATCACTTTTAATATTGAAGTTAAATATCTCTTATCACTGGAAGTGTATGCTGTATAATATTTCTGTTGGTTAGATAATTGACTAAACCTCTGGTTTGAAACATTATTTAGACATAAGATTTGAAAAAAAAAAAACCAGACATACAATGCATTCCCATTTCCACTATACATAGGTGTAGATAAAACAGTTATTAATAATTTGTCAATTTTTCTGTCTCTTGATCTCTACACACACACACACACACACACACACACACACACACAAATCTAAACCTCTTTATTTGGCAATTATTTGCAGGCATTATGCTTAGAGTCAGTTGACAATTCTACACATAAAGAAAAAAGGGCATTTCGTACATGCCTGCAGTATAATTATCACACACAGAAAATTTAATGTTCACATAATACCAAGGACATGGGGTTTAGCTTAGTGAATGAATACTAGCCTAGTATGTTCTAGACCATAAATTTAATCCCTAGTATCTCAAAAAATACTGATATCTAATTTATGGTATTAATTTTTCCCCATTTATGCTATTAAGTTTTTCAAATAATGCCTTTCATAATTTTTTTTTAAATCCATGATCCTCAAATCATGCATTGTATCTACTTATTATGTTTTTCTAATTTCTTAAACTAGAAAAATTCTCCCAGTCTTTTCATCTTTTATGACAGTGACATTGTGCCACATTGTGAAATAATTCATGAAGTGTGTTTTCTCAGCAGCTCAAGTTAGGGTTTTAAAATAAAATTTAATGAAGGAATTATTAAATATAACAGAATTTTAAAAAGATTTTCTTTAGAGTCATAGGACCAACATTGTTGTTGAGCTACTTTTATAAATAAAATGCTTTTGCTCATATGTCATGAGTAGTTGACCATATACAAATCGAAGAAAATTTTAAACTTCCTCCTTTCTATTAAATATATATGGGAGGTTTGTCTTTATTAATCTTACTTGGTAATCTATTTTTATAATATTTTAAACCTCATAGTTGATCAGACTGCTAGATTTTAGCATTTTAATATGAAAGACTCTTAGGTAGCTTTGATTTTGTAGCATTTTATTTTTTAAGTTGACTGTGAATTCTAGTTGAGGCTTTGCTTTTTACCCTTACATGCTAAGTGTCTTTTGCTGTCATACATATCATACTGGGAAAGTTGCCTTGTGTAGAAAAATCAAAATCTTGGGAAAGTAGAATGTGTTCTTTCTGCCCTACAAGCCCAGTCTGAATAGCTGTCTTTTTGTGGGGGGTTTCCGTGTGAACACAGTGCTCCTAGATTTCTGTATAACTTTTTATCATTCAGTACTTGGTGAAAAGTTTGCAGCTCCAAATTTCCCTTAGAAAAGCTTTTCCCCAGGACTGCTGGCTGTCATTTGTTTGAATCATTCCAAGAACCTGAATTTCCAGAAGATTCCATTAGAATGCTATAGTTTTACTTCTTTACTGCAGTCTTCAGACCATAGAATGTAATTTTATTTGAAAGAAGAATCTAAAAGGCTGATCTTAAAAAGTTGGTTTTTTTATATTTGTCTTTTCTTTCTTTATACTCACTTCCTTTTTCTTTTCCAGTCATGGCTTCGATCTTCATCTTGAAGAACTGGGGAGAGTGATGCTGGGCAACTGCTGCTTGCAAAACTATACGTGTGTGCTCATTCATTCAGAATGAAGCTGTCATTTAGGGCTCTTCATGTAACCAGTGACAAAAATCTGAAATTGGCCCATAGGTCTATTGCAGACTGCTTTTACAATAGATTTCTTTGATCAGTGGAGAAATGGTGATAGGGTTGTTTTTGTTTTTGTTTTTGTCTTCAGTTTCTTTTGGGAAGAATTTTATGTCATTTAAAAGATATTTTGAATAACTTAACCTTATTTATGGGCTCAGTTAATGTTTCCTTCATTCTTGTCCCTCTTTTTGAAGATCTGCTTGCCTTATTTATTTCTAGGGTGATTTTTTTTCTCTTTTTTAAAAGATCTGTGCAATAAATTTTAGTGGATTTTTCTAATAAATTACAGCACATAATTGACTATTACCCACATTGATTCCTCAATATTTGCTGAAGACTAGTTCTTTAAGCTATGACATATGATAAATCCCAAATGCAGTACCTCATTGTTTACTTAGCTTTTGTACTTATATTTTTCAGAGAAAAAATACTACTGTAAATTGTAAATAGTAAATACAAACTGTACTGTATGTGGATCTGTGACTATTGGTAATGTCATCTCCGAGGAACAGATAAATAAAGTTTATTTACTATATAAAATTTCCTTGTGCTTCTTTCTGGATTGAAGTCTTATTTCAAATTTGTTAAGAATTCTATGTTGTTTTTTTTCCTTGTCCTTTTTAAAAATTTTATTGTTTTATTCATTTTAATGAGAAAAAAGATAAATAGCAATGAAACAGTTTCAAAATAGGTTAGTAGGACAGTTACAATAATTAATACATTGCATATTGTTGTCTTCATAGTAGTTATTCAGAGGACAAGATGCAGACATGATATCTTGTCTAAACAATGTTAGTACTAACCTTCTCCATGAACTAAGAGAAAGTAGCTGTATGTCTGTCTTAATTATCTTGTGTGTATGTATGTAGAAAATATGTAAAGAAATAAGCTAACACAATTTTCTTAGTGCTCTGGGAGTGAAAGATCTTGGTGACCCAGTGCATGTTCAGTGGTTTCTCTTTTTTTTAACCCAAACTAAGGGTGATCCAAGCTATTTTCACTAAGAGTGAATATGTATTAGAAATTCCTTTTAAGTCACTATCCTTATACAATAAAGAGAGATATTATAAGACAATAAGTATCATGTTAGAATATAAACATAAATCACTAATACAAAAAAATTCCATGTTCTAAGTTGAAGCAATATAGTGAGGAAATGTCGGATAGGTAAATGCTGAGTGTTCGGAAATACTTTTTGTGCCGAAATTAGTATTACCGATTAGAAAGAGTGCGGTAGTGAGACCCTGTACAAAAAAGGAAAAAAGAAAGAATTTGGAAGCATGATCCCCGAGTCCATCCCGGGGCCCCAGACCCAGCGCCTCTCGGACAGTGAGTGAGAGCTCCAGGCCCGCCACACCAGAGGGACCTTTCCCAGTCTTCTCTGGTTCCAGCCCGTGGCCCAGACCCACCACAGCTTGGATGACCCAGCACAGCCTACCCAGTGAATAAGAACATCCACTATCCTTTTGAGAGCTCAGCGGACCCACCAAAGCCCAGGCCTGCCTACCTAGAAAGCGACCTGCCTGAGACACAAGGGCCAAATCCAGCAACTTTCCAGATCCCCACCCCAAAGCAAGCCAAAACAGTGGGAACTTTCATTACTCACTCTGCATCCCAGTTCATGCTCGCTTGACCAGGGAACCAACAGAGGGGAATCATAGGAGCTGCAGCAAAAAAGAACTGAACACAACAGCTAGATCTAGGTCAGGCATAACTGGATAATCTCAAACATAATAGACTGACACTCGAATCTCATTACACGCTAAGATTATAGCTGCACCAAAGATCTACACAAAAGGTAAGAGGTCAGTGCTATACAAAATGACAAAGACAAGGAGAAAAATGCAATCTCAGGCCTTGAGTCCACCAGTAAGTGCAGAGGACACTAGCTCAGCTGAAATGAATGAATTAACAGAAAACAGCAGCAAAGGAACAACAGCAGAAAGGCATAGAGGAACTCAGATGAGAATTCCTGAAATAAAAAATGTCTGAGTGCATAGCATCTGAAATAATCAAATCCAGAAACATCAGGGGGAAGAACAATGCTCACCCAGAACAAGTGCAGAGAGCACTATTCCAGCTGAAACATATGAATTAACAGTATCTGAAGCAAAGAAACAACAGCAGAAAGGACATGAGGAACTCAAAGCAGAAGTAATTTCTGAAATCAAAAAAGAATTCTTTGAAAAACAATTTTTTTGAAATCATAGCATCTGAAATACAGAAACAAGTCTGGAAATATAGGGAAAAAACCCAACTTGGAAGAAACTCTGCAGAAAAAGAATATCTCTAAAGAAGAAATGGATAAAAAAATTGAGATCAGAAATATGGATTCCTTGAATGAGCAATACAGAAAAGACAGAACGCATGAAATAGGGTCAAAGAGATAGAGAAGAACAAAAAATATCAATCACAATGCTACAAAACCGTTTGAAAGCGAAGACAGTTTCAGATCTTGAAGACACTAGTGCAGCTAGTGAAGAGGTGAGAAAGGATCTCTTGAAAACAACGAGAATGCAGGAAAAAATCCATCACCTGTAAGATGATGCCAGGATGAACCATGTGAGATTGATTGACATGAATGAGAATGAAGGAGTCAATACAAATGACATAAAAAGAATTTGGGGAAAAGTAATCGCAGAAAACTTCCCAAATATGAGGAAACAATCTGACGTTCAGATAACTGAAGCACACAGAACCAAATAACTTCAACCCAACTAAAAACACACTGACATATAAAAGTCAAGATCCCAGAAATCCAACACAAGAATAATATACTGAAAGCTGCTAGACAAAAGCAGCAGATCACATTCAAGGAAAACCCATCAGAATTACAGCCAACTTCTCTACGCAAACCATGAAGGCAAGGAGAGCATGGAGCAGAGTACTTCAAGTCCTCTAGGAAAACAAATTCCACCTCAGACTATTATACCTTGCAAAACTCTCAAGTTTGATGGGGAAGTGAAATACTTCCATGACAAAGAACAGCTAAGAATTTCATGATGACAAAGCCATCCCTACACAGGTTACTGAAAGAGGTTCTAGAGAGAGACCACAATGACCAGAACTCCATGAATGAGAATGAAAGAAACCAACTAAACAGGACAATTAAACACAGGATACAAAGGAGTAAACAACAGCAGGTAAATATAACAAGTCAACACATTATAATTATAACCATCAATGTAAACGGACTCAATTCACCAATTAAGAGAAATAGACTGGCACAGTGGATTAGGAAACAAAATCCAACAATATGCTGTATACAAGAAACACACTTAATTCAAAAGGACATTCATAGGCTCAATGCCCCGGCACATCAGAAAAAGCAGGAGTAGCAATTCTATTCTCAGACAGTCTCAACTTCAAACAAAGAAGGATCAAACAAGACAAAGAAGGCCACTATATATTGGTTAGGGGCAAAATTCAAGAGCAAGTGGTAACACTCATAAATATCTATGCACCAAACACAGGAGCACCCAACTATATAAGCCAATCTTAATGGACATGAAAAACCTAATATCTCAGACTACAATCTTTTAACAGGAGACCTTAACATGCCCTTATCTCAAAAAGATAGTTCAACCAGACAAAAAATTAGCAAGGAAGTAGCAGAACTGAACCAGAGCTTGGAACAAATGGACCTGGTGGACATTTACAGAGTGTTCCAACCAACCACAGCTGAATACACATTTTTTTCAGCTGCACACAGGTCATTTTCTAAAATAGATCACATACTAGTCCAGAGGTCATGCCTAACTATATGCAAGGTTACAGAAATTATCCCATGCATATTATTTGACCACAGTGCAATGAAACGAACTAAATGACAAAAGAATCCAGAAAAGCCCTCTAAATTCATGGTAATTAAACAACACCCTACTCAGCAATAAATAGGTCACAGAAGAAATTAAACAAGAAATTCAACAATAGCTACAATGAAAATTCAAGCACAATTTACGAGAACTTATGGGATGTGATGAAAGCAATTCTTAGAGGGAAAATCATAGCTATGAACTCACACAGTAGGAAAACAGAATGGGAATAAATAAATACCCTAATGTTGCACCTTTACCATCTAGAAAAAGAAGAGCAAATGAAACCCAGAATGCAAAGACAGGAAGAAATCATAAAGATTAGAGGAGAAGTCAATTCACTTGAGATGAAGAAAACAGTTCAAAAAATCCACAAACCAAAAAGTTCGTTTTTTGAAAGACTAAATAAAGTTGACAAGCCTCTAGCCAACTTCATCAAAAAGAGGAAAGAAAAACATTGAAGTACATGCAATAAGGAATGAAAAGGGTGAAATCACCACAGACCCAGCAGAAATTAAGAATATTATCAATAGTTACTTTGAGAATCTTTACACTCAAAGAATAGAAGACACAGACGAAATGGATCAATTCTTCAAAAGGTACAAATTACGAAAACTGAACCAAGAGGATATAACAATCCTCAATCAGCCAATAACAGCCAATGAAATATGAAACGTAATAAAAAGCCTACTGACAAAGTAAAGTCCAGGTCCTAATGGATTCACAGCAGAATTTTATAAGAAATTTATAGAAGATATAATCCCTACATTCCTCAAACTCTTCAATGAAACTGAAAAGGAAGCATCCTCCCAAAATCATTTCTGGAGGTAAGTATTATACTGATTCCAAAACCAAGGAAAGACAAAACTAAAAAGAGTACTACAGGCCAATCTCCCTCATGAACATAGATACAAAAATCCTCAATAAAATCCTAGCAAGTAGAACACAGCAAATCATCAAGAAGATCATACACCATGACCAGATAGGATTCATCCCAGGGATGCTAGGATGGTTCAATATTCAAAAATCTATAAACGTAATACACTATACTAGTGGATTGCAATCTAAAAACCACATGATCTCAGTTGATGCAAAGAAAGCATTTGACAAAGTCCAACACTCATTCATGTTCAAGGTCCTACCAAATTTGGAATAGATGGACTCTACCTTAACTTGATAAAAGCCATCTATGGCAACCCAAAAGCTCATATAATCCTAAATGGGGAGAAACTGAAATCTTTTACTCTTAAATCAGGTACAAGACAAGGATGTCCTCTATCACCCCTCCTATTCAATATAGTGTTGGAATCCTTAGCAACAGCCATTAGAAAAGGGAGAAATAAAGGGAATAAGAATAGGTAAAGAAGTTAAATTATCATTATTTGCAGGTGACATGTTACTTTACTAGGTTACACTGTCACTATTCAAAGTCAATAGCATTCCTCTACACAGATAACAAACACAGGGAAATTATAGAAACAATACTTTTTATAATAGCACCACAGAAAATGAAATACCTTGGAATTCACTTAAGCAAGGAAGTCAAAGATCTTTCCACAGAAAGTTACAACACCCTAAGAAAAGAGATTATAGAGGATTTCAGAAAAATGGAACAATATTCCCTGGATGGAAAGAACCAATATCGTGAAGATGGCCATATTCCCAAAATTGCTGTACAGATTTAATGCAATCCCTATCAAACTGCCACCAACATACCTCGCAGACATAGAGAAATTGTTCCTAAAATTTATTTGGAACCACAAATGACCTAGAATAGCAAAAGCAGTCTTGGCCAATAAAGGCAAGGCAGGAGGCATCACAATTCCTGACTTGAAATTATACTACAAAGCCACTGTGATAAAATCAACATGGTAGTGGAAACGAAATAGACCTGAGGATCAATGGAACAGATTAGATGTAGAGGCGAACACACTCAGCCATGTGGCCTTCGACAAAGGGGCCAAACAAGCCTCCTGGAAGAAAGATAGCCTCTAACAAATGGTGCTGGATAACTTGGCTTTCTACATGCCAAAAACTAAAACTTGACCCAGCTCTATCACCATGCACTAAACTAAAGTCTAAATGGATTAAAGATCTAAACATTAAGAGCAGAAACATTCTCTTGGAAGAGAAAGTAGGAGGAACTCTTGAAGACATAGGGATAGGTAAAGAGTTTATGTAGAAACATATATTTGCACGGGAAGCACTTGAAAGAATCAACAACTGGGATCAGCTCTTCTTGAGGAGCTCCTGCATGTCTAAAGAAATTGTCAACAAAGTGAAAGACAACCCACAAATTTTGAAAAAATCCTAAGTAATAAGCAACCAGACAAAGGTCTGCTATCTAGAATAAATAAAAGAGTAAGATATAACAGTGCCCTCAAATTTAAAGACCCAATTCAGAAATGGGCATCTGAGATGAATACACACTTCTCAGAGGACGAAATTAAAGAAGTGAACAAATATATGAAAAAATGCTCCACATCGCTAGCCATTCGTGAAATGCAAATAAAAACAACACTGAGATACCA